>CAIGQS010000170.1:27500-53459 GCA_903798195.1 Danio kyathit
AGCGATGTCGACGAATATTTTTCCTCCGGATTCCATAATGCTCAGCGCTTCGGACTACGGCAGCTGGATTAGTCCAAAAAGGCGCAGTACTTTTTGCGGTTGGGTCTGTTTTAGTTCAGATCATGTTCTCACCACAAACTAACCGCTCCAGGGTTCGTTTGAAAGCGTACCGAGACCACCTCTTCAAGGAGGTCTTGGTACGCTTTTTTTGGTCTGCTTTTGGTGCGCACTTGAGTGCGACTGCTACATTCACAACTGCCAAAACGCCTCTCAAATCACTTTTATAGATGCAAAAAACTGACAGACGAAAGTTTTGGAGACAGTGGCTGCGTCCGAAACCGCATACTTCCATACTATACAGTACGCTAAAATCAGTATGTGAGCCGAGTAGTATGTCCGAATTCAGATAATTTGAAAATCAGTATGCCAGAAGTACCCGGATGACTTATTACTTCCGGCGAGATTCTGAAGTGCGCATCCCATGCACGCTGCGCTATCCCATGATGCCCTGCGGGAGAATTCATGAATAGGAGTGAAGCGACCATAGACTGTAAAAGATATGGACGTAGTATCCGTGACGTCACCCAAAGCTACCAAAAGGCGTGGCCGACCGTCGCCATTTTGTTCGCGCGTCATCGCACCAACCCCGGGCATACCATACAAGGGCAAAGAGGCGGAGTGTGAGCGGAGCTACAGACGCATGCTGGCATTCTGCTTAGACGGGCTTTCCTAAGGGAGAAACGCTTAATACTTCATCACCTGCGACTCGTTTGTGTTCTGACCACATGTGCTTGGTTGTACACTTTATCAATAAAGTGTTTAGACTTTTAAAAACACTGTTTCATAAGCAACGTCATAAGCGCAATGCTTAGTGGCTCAATGCATTACACATAGAGCCACTAAACATTGTGCTTATGACGTTTTTCATCAGGAGGAAAGTGTGAATTACTTCCAAACACTTCAGATATAGTCTGTGTTAGTAAATGCAAGGCTAATTATGAAGTCCAGGCAGAACACTGTATGACAACGCTTCAGATGACTGTTCTAGAGCCTACAGCTAATAATCTGTCAGATTCTGGAGTGCATTACAGCTCTAAAGAACATTATAAATGATAAATGATCTTAAATAAAACAAATACATTCATAGAGATGGTATATAATTTCACTCACCTGGCAAATTGAGGCCACGTGAATGGCTTGTGAGCACAATTAAGTGCACACAGCATGCCATATCATCTGATAATAGTAGGAAATAATTCCAAAAGGCAGCAGACTGTGTAAAGTCACATATAACAACACAGAAATACAATGAATATGCCGAGATCAGCGGCTAATCAGCCGTAATGAGCTGAGGCGAAGTGACGGCGACCAGCGAGACCTCGCTGTCACTCAAGTGGCCACGCCCTTAATTATGCAAACTTAATATAACCTAATATAAAGGAAATGGATGAGTTATAAAACAATTCACCCC
This sequence comes from Danio kyathit, assembly GCA_903798195.1. NCBI lineage: Eukaryota > Metazoa > Chordata > Actinopteri > Cypriniformes > Danionidae > Danio > Danio kyathit. The sequence continues at coordinate 28,972 of CAIGQS010000170.1, forward strand.
CCTCACAGTTGTCACGAAGGGTAATATTAGCTATATGAACCAAAATGGTTCTTTGTACCAGGCTGTAAACACCTTTTTTATGCTGTAAAGTTGGCCATTCTAACAGTGGGCTCAATAGAAATTTGCTCTATTATGGAGCCAGGACTAGCGGAATTTCCATGAATTGCAGTTTCAGTTACTTCCGTATTGGCTTCCCGAGGGAGAGCGGGAGGTTGCCGCTTGGAAGCGACACAATTGACGCAGGTAGGTCATGTGATTATGACAAAATTGCGGATGTAGTACGTCCGAATTCCATTCATACTTCTCACATTCGTACTGTATAGAGCTCACTTTTCTAACGGCTGAGTAGTACATTTCAGTTTAAATGCAGTACCTACTGAGTAGTAGGCGGTTTTGGACGCAGCCATAGTGTCAATACAATTGAGACGACGTGAGGTCGAATTTATTTTTTACGTGTGAAAATTACGAACAAAATTTTTGGATACAGTGTGTAATAACTTTAAAAGTGTACAGGACATAAAATAATCAAATGTACAGGAAAGCTGAATAGTTTTTATTGTATACATAATTCAGTTCAATTCATCTTTGTTAAAGCTACAAATGTAATAATTTCTTGTGTCCAAACGCTTTAAACTTGCTTTAAATTGGCTCTTCATGTGTTCTGAACTGTTGTACCTAGTCAACTGTAATCCTGACTCCACATTGCATGTACTGCCATGTGACTGTTGGATTCACACGTTGCCATTTTGATGCTAAACCCATATGCATGCATGCGTTTGGCTGTTGTAGAGTATCCCGCATTGCATTGGTTCATCAGTTCATGCATTCACTGCGAGTCACACTCATGACCTTGGTGTTTCAGACATCAATTACAGCCCTTTTCTGCTCGCCTTTGGTGAACAAGCAGTGAGTCACGAGATCCACCAGATAAGAGGAAGAGGGTTGATGTTGGCTTGAAGCAGATTAGGAAACGTGAACTTTGAAGGTGTTGAGTTTGCAGCAGTGTGAAGTAACGCCTTTAAAAGCTTGAAATTGAAGACGTCAAGGTCATGCGAAGCAGATGGGGGACAGGTGATAGTAATGCTAATGTGTTCTGGAAGGGCATTGTTGGCCGTTTGGTATTCTAGGCTGTTGCTATGTGCCACTATCGCCAGTGTATTTGATCACATTGCATGCATGTTTAGTAGTGTTTGGGGTTTTTTATCTCTAAAATATGATGTTTTTAGCATGTTCTTAGCTTGTTTTACATGCTTTATCAAATTAATATGTTGTTGAAGTGTTCATTTTGTCAACACAAACTGTTTTTTAATTGTAATTGGTGGTGTGAGACATAACAAGCATCAACACATGATTGATAGTTACTGCATTCATGACGTGTCAGAATGATCAGAGGTTTCCATCCTCTTATTATTATGTGCATTTTGAATATTGCATAAATAATGCTTAATAGAAATGCCAAGATGTGCATAAGTTTTGAAAACCCCCATAAAAAAATGTATACGCAAGACTGAGTATGCTAAATGTTTTATCTGTTACCAAAAAATGTGCATAAACTATGATGGAAACAAATTTAGTGACTAAACTCTGCGCTTTATCAGTCTGTGTGATGTGGTTTAGTGTTTGACAGATGATTTGACAGATATAAGTGTGTGAGGGTGTTTGCATCATTACGCCCCATTCACACGGGGCGTCAGCTTCAACGCTTCCCATTCACTTTGAATGGGTGACGTCAGGCGTTGCCGAACTGCATTGTGGATCCGTCGGCGCCGCTTCAGAGGCGTTGCTCGCTGCAGAAGTTGGGACATGCTCAACTTTTCAAGCGCCGACAGAAGCGTCAGCCAATCAGATCGCTGTATGCAAATACACCAGCTCCAACAGTGGCCTATTGCTGACTAATTTCATTGGCTGACGCTGCTATGACGATCGCGTCAGCCCCAACTTCAGACACGCCCTCTGTCAAGCGTTGAAGCTGAAGCCTCGTGTGAATGGGCCGTTAATGTTGGTCTGCAGCTCTCCATGTTTCCAGCTCTCCATTGTTGCGGATGTGAAATGTTGTTGTGCTGATTGTAAAAGGCCTCAGTCCTCCGTCAGTCCGTCATCACAGTGCTTCAGTATTATTCTTCTTCTATTATTATTCCCTCCAGAACTGTCTTGAGCATCTGTCTGCGCTCTCGTCTCACGCCTCGAAAAGCCACCGCATTCACCGTGTTCATTGCATTTCCTCTTCATCTTCTGAGGCGCAGCTCATTTATTAGAGAACAAACACCACAGTGGAGAATCCAGACAGTGCAGCAGACTCCACTTCTCTCAGAGATATTAGTGCACGTTTATCAGGAAGTGACCATTGTGTTCCCTTTGCAAATATTTCATGCAGTATTTTATCTTTGGATGGAAACACAGTGAGTGTAATCCTGGTTTGATGTAGTGTGTAACGAGTGTGTGTCTCTCCACAGATGGAGTCTCCGGTGTCGACGCCGGCTCCTCCACCGCTCCACCTTCTGGCTCCAGTGGCAAACAGTGAAATCTCGTCGTCCTGTGAGCAGATTATGGTCCGCACGCGCTCAGTAGCCGTCAACACCTCAGACGTGGCTCTGGCTACTGAACCCGAATGTCTGGGACCCTGCGAACCCGGAACCAGCGTCAACCTGGAGGGCATCGTCTGGCAGGAGACGGAGGACGGTAAGAGGCTTTTTGTTTCTTTTCTTTTCTCTTTTGACAGGGACATGCTGCTGTCCACCTGGACAGGTAGATCTTAACCCTTGTGTGCTGTTGGGTTGATTTCATCAACTCTGGGCTGATTTTGAGTGTTTGAGTGTTGTGTTTCAACAAATGCAAGGATTTTTGGGGATACATTTTATTTTGACACATTTTGGGCCAAATGCTTTTGAAAATTCAAGAATACACTTTGGGCAAATGGACTGCCCTTTTGTTATGTTGGGGGCTGTTTTTGCCCCATTGACTTCCATTATAATCACATTATTTGGGGATTTTAGCTCTTTTATATATGTAGTTTTTAACCCTTGTGTGCTGTTGGGTCATTTTCATCCACTCTGGGCTGATATAACTTCCATTATATTGACATTATTCGGGGATTTTAACTTCTTTAAATGTGTAGTTTTTAAATATTTAACCCTTGTGTGCTGTTGGGTCATTTTCATCCACTCTGATGTGATTTTGAGTCTTAATTTGGCCATAACTTACTCTGTGTTTCAGTAAATGGGATGATTTTTGCTAACAAATCTTATTTTAACATGTTTTGGGAAATGCTTTGAAAATCTAAACAATACACTGTTCAAGTTGACTCTCCTTTGGTTATGTTGGTGCTGTTTTTGCCTCATTGACTTCCATTATAATGCCATTATTTGATTGTAAAGCCATGACAGCATATAATCATGCATTCTTGATTGTTGCTGGTTTTCCCGGTTGGGAAGAGGAAGATTTGTCATTTGAACAGTGCATAAGGGTTAAAACTCAAACTCATCATATCTCAAATTCTATCAATCCAGTTAGTTTGCTTACTCCTGTAAACCTAGATGCTTTCTCAGATACACACACACACAGGTTTGTTTCTCTATCTTAGTGAGGACATTACATAGACTGCCATTGTTTTTCTCGGGGGTTAATGATAGTGGCCTAACCCTATCCCTAACGTCTTAACCCTAAACCAACCCTCACAGAAACAACTACACATCATCAGATACTAATAAACACATCATCTTCTTGATTAATAAGGTCTTTTAATTAGTGAACAGCAGTGAAATATCAACACTAGTGGCTCGGTTTGATCTCACTATAAAAGCCAGGACAATTAAGACCTCATAAGTGTAGCTAAACCAGTACACACACACACCATAACAAACAAATTATTTCTAAAGGTTGAACAATATTAGACATCTGTATCTAAATAGAAATGTTTTTTTTAATATATTGCATAACATCATTTACAAAAGTAGTTTTGTAGTTAATTAAATGCCCATCCAGCTGCAACCCAGTACTGGAAAACACCCATACACACTCATTCACACACACACACATGCACGCACACACACACTTATACACAACAGCCAGTTTAGTTCACTATTTCTTTCACTATCTTAGTGAGGACATACATGGACTTCCATTGTTTTTCTCTAGGGTTAATGATAGTGGCCTAACCGTAGCCCTAAACTTAACCCTAAACCAACTGTGTATTTTGAATAATCAAATCAACATTAACTAAAATAAAATATAAAAAATGACACATTCTAAATCAGCTAATTTTCAGTATAAACTAAAGGTATTCTAGACATTTTTAAAAACATACAACTAAAAAACCTATTAAAATATTCATTATCTGCAATAACATGATTAAAATAAAATAATAATAAAATGTACAATAAATAATGATGCATTTCCACTCATTTTTGTTTGATTAAAGGGGTAGTTCATCCAAAAATATCACCATCATTCACTCAACAGAATAAGGAAACCCATAAAGGTTTGAAACACTTGAAGGTGAATAAATAATGAGTACATTTTGGAGAATAATCTAGGGAGTCAATCTAGGGCCATATACAGTATACAGTAGTTGCAAAATAAAAGAAAGTTTTGCAAACAAAAAATAAAGTGTTGAGCAAAAAATAAATAAATGCAAATCTCCAAAAATCACAAAGCAAAAATTAATTTTTGAGAAATACACATTTAATTTGCGAACAAAAATAAAGAACTGCAAAGGGAAAATTAAGTTTTGAGAAATAAAAATGAAATTTGCAAAAAAAGAACTGCAAATAAAATTAAGCAGTGCAAAAAAAATGTAAATATCTGCAATAAAAAAAAAAAACAATACATATTTGCAAAACATTTTTATAGCATTGCTTTTACAAAACCAAACGTTACATAGGGAACTCGGGTGTTTACGGCAGGCCCAGGCCTACTGGGCTGTAAGACCACCTCGGTGATGCTGTGTCTCCAGGTGATGACGTTGCTTAAATGGAGGCAGGTCCGGGACTGCTGTAAATGCCCTTCCCTTGACTCCGCCCCCTTGTCAAATCCAGGCCACAAAGTGAAACGCGCAGAAACGTGAAGTGCAAAGAGAAAACGGCAAACTCAGTTGACTAAAAAGCAAATCAAAATGAGCATTGCAATTGACTGGACGGGTTTTGTCAAGGCAATGCTATTAAAAATGTTTTGCAAATATATAGAGTTTTTTTATTGCAGAAATTTTAGTTTTTTTTGCACTGCGTGATTTTAATTTGCAGTTCTTTTTTTTCTTTTTTTGCAAATTTCATTTTTATTTCTCAAAACCTAATTTTCTCTTTGCAGTTTTTTTTATTTTTGTTAACAAAACAAATGTGTATTTCTCAAATTTATTTTCGCTTTGCGATTTTTGGTGATTTGCATTTATTTGTTTATTTTTTGCTCAATTCTTTATTTTTTGTTTGCAAAACTTGTTTTTATTTTGCAAGTATATATAGCTCTAGATTGACTCAATAATAATCCCTTTAAATTTGAAGTACTGGCGGAAACGTCAAGTCTTGCCCTTTAGGAACGTTTACAATATGCTAAATCTCCGATTGGCTCACGTCTATAATCTCTACGTCCTCGAGATGCTCATTTCAGTGATGTCTGTCATCTTGCTGCAATGCTTAAAGGTGCAGTATGTAAGTTTGACACCCAGTGGTTGAACTAGGTATTGCAGTCCTGAATCATAATAAAGGTACGCCGGGTTGCCAGTTTGGGGGATTTTAAACTGTGTTCTAAATAAAAGCAACGACACGCGATTGAGGGAATATTCTCCATATTAAAAGGAGTTTTGGTTCTAACCAACACCTCGAATTGATTTATTAGAAGCGGCTTCTATTTCTCACAGCTGAACAACAGAAACCTATGACAGATCACCTCAGGTAAGCCTTGTGTGCTTTATTCAATGCTAAATGCTAACAATGCGAGTTTGAATGCATTTTACATGACGTGTATTACCATATACTGAAAGCAGAAAGTTCACTTCACCTTTAATGATGTTAAAGAGGGTTAACATGTATTAAATAGATTCTAAACCTTACCGTTTTGTGAGTGAGTGCATATTCGGTGCTTCTGAAAGGCTGTATTTAAATTTCTGCCGTGTTTTGTGGTGCAAACAGCCAAATGGCTCATCACTCATAACAATCTCGTCACAGCGTGTTGTTAGGACACGCGATGTAACCTGCTCACGTTCCTAATATTTATGTCATTTGCTAATTAACGTCATGTGGAACTGAATCTGTCTCATTTTGACATCTGATACTTTCCACTACACTGTAGCATTTCGCTCATGGACGCATGCTTTCAGAGTCTTTCTGAATGAATGAATGAATGAAATACGCTGTTTTCCAACAAGGCAACCCGGGGTGCTGAATTATAATTGGTTAAACTGGCATGTGCATGTGAAAATTACCTAAACAAAGACATCGTTCCGGCACGGAAAAAAACATTTTCAAAGCAGAATATCTGACTTCAGCATTGTTTGTCAGTTAAACAAGTATGTTCACTTGGGATGTTTCTTAAATATCTGCACACATATTATTGTATTTTTATGCTTTAGAAGAGTCAAAAACTTACATACAGCACCTTTAATTTATGCTTTCCCCAAAATCCCTCATGGTATTGTGCGCATGTCTAAATAATCAAGAGTGTTTAGTGTTTGTTCCCCATCTGGAGAGATGCAGGCTGGGGAGAACACACTTATATTTGCTTTGCTTTGCTCCATGGACACTAATTCCAGTTTGGCTGAAGCTGGTGCAGGAGATGGACAGAAAGTGTGCTGTTTGCTTCATTACGCAATGCTTTTTCACCCAGAAAAGTGCTGTTTTTCATCCCAGACAGTTCAGATCACGATCTCGCCTTCAGCTGTTTCCATGTGTTTGTTCTGCAAACTAAATAAATCCAGACAGCAGTTTGTTTTCTCCACCTGATACAGCTCAACTCCAACTCTCAGTCTCAACTGTTTTTCCTTTTTGTGTTATTCGCAGTGGTGTAAAGTTACTGACACCCTAATACAATAGTAGTCCAGTAGGAGTATAAACTATAGACTCACTCTGAAAAGATCATTGGAATCAGTGAATCATTTATTTGGAGACTCACTCTGAATGGATTGTTTGAATCGGTGAATCTTTTACTGCTTACTCTGAACAACAAATCATTTTAATCAGTGAATCATTTACTGGAGACTCACTCTGAACAGATCATTTGAATCATTTAATCATTTACTGGAGACTCACTCTGAACAGATCATTTGAATCATTTAATCATTTACTGGAGACTCACTCTGAACAGATCATTTGAATCATTTAATCATTTACTGGAGACTCACTCTGAACAGATCATTTGAATCATTTACTGAAGACTTCCGATCTGATCACTTGAATCAGTGAATCATTTAATGGAGACTCACTCTGAACTGATCATTTGAATCATTTAATCATTTACTGGAGATTCACTCTGAACAGATCATTTGAATTATTTACTGAAGACTTCCGATCTGATCATTTGAATCAGTGAATAATTTACTGGAGACTCACTCTGATCTGATCATTTGAATCAGTAAATCGTTAGGTGCGTTCGACTTCATGCAGCGCTGCGCAGATCGATCGAAGTCTGTCTTAAAGCGGTGCATGCTGGTTAGAAATTTTGGCCGGATTGATGCTGCGCCGACGTCATTTGACTGTCACATGTGGCATCAAAGTACCGCGACAGCGCTCCGAGATCAGACGACTGACTCAGCCCGCGCAGCAACTGAAGAGCGCCTGCTGGAGCTCTGATGACGACACCAATATAATACGATTGGCCAAGTTCACCGCATGACAACAACCACGTGTGTTTCAGGCTTATTATTGGACAACATCCGTCTCACAAATTTCAAAACAAACAATAAACTGTTGTTCAAACCCTCTCTATCTTGTACACATCATGCTTATTAAAAGACTACAAATATTTTACTGCAGCATCATCTTTTGTTAAATAATTTGTTCATACTGACTTGATTGTTTGCACAGGTTTATTCTGCCTTTTTTATACAGACTACTGTATTTAGCTCCATAAACGATATAAATGATATATTTTAGTAAATAACCTAAATATTTACTCAAATAACTCTTACAGACTTGTAACACAATAATTATCATCATTGATCCTGACGATTTCTTAGCAAATTAAGTTATATAAAAATATGTAATATAAAAATATGATTCTAAAATATTTTATTTTCTGTCAAACCATATTACGCAGAAATGTTAAGTGTCATTGATGTACCTGCTCTTTTTGGGAAATTTCTACTGAAAGTGTAGCTCATTTATTTTGGTTATTTTGTTCAATCTTTTTGGATTAAAGTGCTTTTTTAAAAATGCCTTCATTATTCAAAATAATCCTATTCGTGGATATTTATTTCATTTTTATGTGCCCTTATTTTCCCCCTTATTTCTCATGCATTTGTATGTAGGCTACTTAATTTTAATTCATAATTCCCTTACTGTTTAAAAATGAAGTTTGTAGAGACTGTATTCTGATTTTATTTGTACTTTATATCTTTTGTTGTTATTTCAATAAATAAATAAATAAATAAATGATCACGCCATGTGATCGGTAATCATGACTGCAGCAACTTGTGTCCCCGAAGTGGCCGGCTTGACGGCTCCGTTTTCAACTCCGCCCCCGCCTGCACTCGGCTAATCTCGTTGATCACCGGCTGCAGCTGTGCTTCATGTCGAACGCACCTTTTTACTGCTTACTCTGAACAATAAATCATTTGAATCAGTGAATCATTTAATGGAGACTCACTCTGAACTGATCATTTGAATCATTTAATCATTTACTGAAGATTCACTCTGAACAGATCATTTGAATCATTTACTGAAGACTTCCGATCTGATCATTTGAATCAGTGAATCATTTAATGGAGACTCACTCTGAACTGATCATTTGAATCATTTAATCATTTACTGAAGATTCACTCTGAACAGATCATTTGAATCATTTACTGAAGACTCACTCTGATCTCATCATTTGAATAAGTGAATCTTTTACTGGAAACTCTGAACAGATCATTTGAATCGATCAATCTTTTACTAGATATTCACTCTGAACAAAAAATTTGAATTAGTGAATCATTTAATGGGAACTCACTCTGATCTGATCATATGAATCAGTGAATGTTATAATGGAGACTCACTCTGAATGGATTATTTGAATCAGTGAATCTTTTACTGGAGAATCACTTTGAACAGATCATTTGAATCAGTGAATCTACCGATGAGTTATCATGCTTATCAGTACACGGCCCCATTTGCGGTGCAATTTAAATAATCAAATGCTTCAAGTAGACCCGTCAGAGATGTCCAGTGGTCCGTATGTCCGCACATGTCTTGTTTTTGAGCGGGTATTTCTAGTCAAATGAGCCTGAGTGTTCAGAATAATAGCGCTGTGTGTTGTAACATGAGCAACTCTCGCTCTGCTGTTTGGCTGATGTGTGTTATTTGAAGACCCGGACACGTTTCCTTTGGTTGTGATAATGCAGAATCGCTGAAAATATCCAGGAAGGTCAAATACGCGTCGTTCACCTTCGCCCACTGCTTCCATTAGCTGCGGTGCAACTGTTCGCTAACACACTGAAAGCCACATCAGACGCTCGTGTTCCTGCATCCGTCTCGCTTTACTGCATCTCGCTGAGCTCTCCATTTGACAAATGCAGAAAATCAAGTCTGAAAGAGAGGGTCATGGCTGTCAGGAATAACACACAAGCCTGCGTGCACTGCAGGAGGAGCTGCGGAGTTGTTAGAGACGTCTGCTTTTAGATCTTCAGTGTCAATTATGAGAGTTAAATACATAAGCTTCCCATTGATGTATATTATGGGTTAGGGTTGGACGATATTTGGTTGTGAGGCAACTAGGGATGCTCAAAATAACCGATTAACCGTTAGCCCAAAGGGTGCGTTTTATAACCAATAAAACGCACCCTTTGCACCCTATTATTCAGTTAAACGATTAAAAAATATTATTTTATTTATTTTTAAAGTTTGGCTGCATAAGGGGCCGATCACCGAACGCGCTTTTTGCGTTGAGAAGGGTTTTTTATGTAGCTGTAGGCATATTACTTTACAAATCATAGATATCACAATGTTATTATATATATTACTATTATAACAACATGGACAGCCACACTCGCGCACAATAGACCAGCTGATTCAGTCGTTTCCTATAGTCACATACAAAAGAGCACCGCGCTTCTATTTTCTTGTCAACATAAAAGGCAGTGCGCCTCGCATTTTTGGAACGGAAAATCGCGTTTGCTGTGATCGGTTAATATTTGGTCACTTGCGGGATGGTAACACGTGCAACCACACGTGCCTACAGACGTATTTTGTCAAAGAAGCAAAATGAAAGAAGAATATTTCTAGTCACAGTTTGACAGACGAGTTGACACAAACCAGCGCTGATGCTGATTGCGAATGAGACGGAGGAAATAAGTCACTATGACAATCTTTAAACTAATGACTTCTATTATAATGTTAAAAGGGGTTTTGTGACATAATAATAACAAAGCATTAATCAAATGCATATTTTCAGTGGAGCGATCGGTTTAATAGCCTGATATTTTAATATGACGAAAGAAAAAAACATGATTGGAAAAAACAGCAAATGCCGCTTCTTAAAAAGGATTCAGTCAGTGTTTTCATTTTGTAATCTAAATTGGTCATTTAGGTGAAAAATATCTAGGGCAGACCTGTTTGTTTTATTATTTTTATTTAGTTTATTCAGTTTTTCTATGCTGTAACACTGCAGGTGTGTGAAGATGTTCTGTTCTGTTCTGTATGCTGCTGTTCGCATGTTAAAATAAATCACTATTTTTAACTATTTAATATGTCACAAAATAGAAACCTCAATTATTTATTTTTATTAAATAATATTTTAATATTTATCTTTTAATGGTTAATATTCGGTTAACGAGCTGCAGTTGTCGGTTGGTAAAATAAACCGAAATGAGCATCCCTAGAGGCAACTATTTGAAAACCTGCATTCTGAGGGTTTAATCAATCTGAATATTAGGAAAATCGCCTTTAAAGTTGTTTAAATGAAGTTCTTAGCCATGCACAATACTAATCAACATTGAGCTTTGATATCTTTATAGTAGGAAATGTACTAAATATCATCATTGAAGGTAATCTTTACTTAATATTCTAATGTTTTTTTGTCATAAAAGAAAGCGCTAAACCTATTAAATTTGGCTATTGTCAAAAATGACCCATGCAATATAAGACTTAAAGGTGCCCTATAATGAAAACCTGGGTATACGAAGTCATAGTACAATAATAAAACATCAGTATATGCAAATGGGCATACTGTGAGCCTCATACACCACAGTTTCCTCGTTTTCATGTAAATTCCATGAGTGTAAAACCCTGATGTACAACAGGCCAATCAGAAGACAAAACAAACTGATGAGACTCACTGGCCACGCCCTAGACGTTTTCTACTGGGTGCTCCGCTTGCGCACGCATATTGGCATACATAGGAAATAACAAACTTGCACATGGAAAAGACGTGATCTGTGAATGGCCCACTGCTATAGTTAATCCAGTGTGCATGCGTATTAGCCTTGGTGTATAAGCTCGGAACTTTAAACTAGCGCACAGTTGCATGGTTTCCGCTACATTCATTCTTCCATGACGGGGCGCCACACCGAAATTCATCCCGCCACGGCTATATTACAGCTTCCCATTCAAAACATTCAGACATTGTTGTTGTTGTTTTTAATAGCAGGTTATAATCGCACCAAAACGTATTAAAAGGTAAGTGAATTATAACAGACAAAACTTTCCTTTAACCGCAGTAGTGCTGTGCGTTATTTGTTTAACCCTTTACGGTGACATTCTGGCTGACTGACAGGTGCGTGCGTGAGACGTGAGACCAGCAAACACGACGTATAGCTTTCAGTTAAGATGAACACAGTTTCCATAATTATACTGTATAGGTAAAGGTCTATGGTTCTGCATACAATGACTTTATCTGGCTGGAGTTTATAGCGGTTTCACTTTACCTCAGGACTGTTCAGCTACTTCAGCTGTTTCACTTTACTTCAGGACGCATTAATGCCGCTCTGTAGGTCTACCGGAGACACTCATAAATATTCCTAGCAAATCTAATAAATGTTGGAGATGTACTCGTCACATAAACGCACTAAATCGCACTTGAGCAGCGTATATTTCAGGGTGTGAAGTTGTGCACGAACAGAGGAAATCAGCGCGCAAGCAGAGATTCGCATGCTCGCATTACGTAAATGCGCTCACAACATGTGTCATTGAAATAACACCCATAGGTAGTTGGTACATCCGTGTTAAATTCCTGCCGCCACAGCTGGAAAAAATCCTAGAGGAAACACTGAGTTGGCATAACTTTTAGTTCGTTCCATGCAACAGAAACGCGGCGTTGAGAAGTCTTTACGATTAAGTATCCAAATGTTTTCGGCTGCTCGCGCCACTCGCTTAATGTCAGGTGACTGACGCTCTGCTCCGCCTTCAACTGCAGCTCGTGCTGTATTGAACAGACGCACGTCACTTCATCACTATAGCGGCCGTTTTTCGACTGAACTAAATTTTATTTTCGATGTCTTGGTCACACTATTTGGAGGACCGGAACAAATTGCCTCGGGGGCCAAGTTTGGTCTGCGAGCCGCCAATTGAATAGCCCTGGTCTAGGTTTTTCCAATGAATATTATTTTTTATTTTAGATCGCTATCGATTTTAATTTAAAATCTGTAATAAAAATGGAGTCTCATCCAGCAGGAATCTGTAAAGACGTTTCTGTGTGCATGTTTTACCATTTAAATGTTCATAATGACTTGCACCAGCTAATAGAAATGTACTCTCACAGCTGGCTAGCTTTTCCACATCAATGCAGCTTGAGTTATTCCTGCATATGTGTGTGACTCTCATCCAGAACGTTGCATTCTGCTGAACTAAAGTCATGTTCATTTGCACCTAAAGGCTAAACGAGCTCTTCACAGTGTCATTTGACTACCAAATGCTGACCTTTGGGACTGCAGCATTTACAGAGAAGCATGTGGATCAAAGATCGGCCTCCTGCCAGGCTGTCAGCGTGAGGGCATGGAAAAATGCCCCTGACCTGGCAACCCGGGCCCTCCTCCATCAGCCTGTGACAGCTCGTCAAAACCAGAGCGGATCATGGGAGGAGGAGAGAGATCAACCCAGAGGAAACCAGGAGCTCAGAGGTGTGAATTAGATTTATGCGCAAACCTGGAATATTGCTTAAAACATTTGTGAATAAAGCAGAGTCAAACTGAACAAAATCATCACTTCCTGCTAAACTGGAGCCAGAGAAATGTAGTTAAGCGTAGTGATGTTTGTTCATCTCTAATAAATGAGTTGCACCTCAGAAGACGAAGATGGAACGGAGTGAACGCGATGGCTTTTGGAGGTGTGAGACGGGAGCGCAGACAGATGCTCAAGACAGTTCTGGAGGGAATACTAATAGAAGAAGAATAATACTGAAGCACTGTGATGACTGCCTGACGGAGGACTGAGGCCTTTTACAATCAGCACAACAACATTTCACATCTGCAACAATGGAAAGCTGGAAACATGGAGAGCTGCAGACCAACATTAATGATGCACAGACCCTCTGTCAAATCATCTGAGAGAAAACATCACTTTACTGATGCACATGCTGTGTTTACACCAGAGTTTATGCACGTTTCTCATCACATAAAATCATATCCTACTCAGTTGTGGGCATACATTTATGTGCATTTTAGATTTTATGCTCATCTTGCCATTTTTTATGCAATATTCCAAAATGCACATATAAACAGGTGGATGGAAACCCAGCTAGTGACATTTCTGTAGAGCAGCATCATTGGGGTCTACGGCAGGAGTCTGGCCTCTCGCTGACCCACCTGCTGACGCTCTGAAATGTCAGCCTCAAATCTTTCAGTGCTTCCTGAAGTTCCTCTACGGAAAAACATCCCTGCGGTGGCCTGGCGTGACTCAAGCTTGGCTTTGGTGAAACTACCAGGAGTCTTTGCCAGACAAAGTTGTTTCATTGCTTTGAGTCCGACTACAGAAGCAAGTAGCGACTGTCTTTAGTGCAGTGGTGGGAAGAGCACAGAGAAATCATACTCCAATAAAAGTGCTATTATTTATCAAAAAAGTAGTGCATTTTAGCTACAGTTTCAGTTTACTAGAACTTAAATATGAATTAAAATGAATTGCTAGGAGAGTTAAAGCAAAGTATGAACAAAAAGTAGACCTTCAGAATTGCCTTAATCCCTTGTGGCATAGATTCAACAAGGTACTGATCTCTGCTTTTTGATATTCAGTGCATCCGGAGAGTATTGACAGCGCTTCACTTTTTCTACATTTGTTTATGTTACAGCCTTATTCCAAAATTGATTAATTTAATTTATTTCCTCAACATTCTACACACAATCCCCCATAATAACAATGTGAAAAAGAGTTTTTGAAATTGTTGCAGATTTATTAAAAATTAACACCTGAAGAATCACATGTACATCAGTATTCACAGCCTTTGCTCAACACTTTGTTGATGCTCCTTTAACAGCGATTACAGCCTCAAGTCTTTCTGAATATGATGCCACAAGCTCGGCACACCTGTCTTTGGGAGTTTTTGCCCATTCCTCTTTGCAGAACCTCTCAAGCTCTATCAGGTTGGATGGGAAGTGACGGTGTACAGCCATTTTCAGATCTCTCCAGAGATGTTCAATAGGATTTAGGTCTGGGCTCTGGCTGGGCCACTCATTCACCGAGTTGTTGTGAAGCCACTCCATTGATATCTTGGCGGTGTGCTTTGGGTCATTGTCCTGCTGGAAGATGAAGCGTCGCCCCAGTCTGAGGTCAAGAGCACTCTGAAGCAGGTCTTCATTCAGGATGTCTCTGTACATTGCTGCATTCATCTTTCCCTCTATCCTGACTAGTCTTCCAGTTCCTGCTGCTGAAAAACATCCCCACAGCATGATGCTGCCACCACCATGCTTCACTGTAGGGATGGTGGTAGCCTGGTAATGAGCGCTGCCTGCTTTTCTCCAAACTTAACGCCTGGCATTCACTCCAAAGAGTTCAATTTGAGTCTCATCAGACCAGAGAGTTTAGTTTCTGATGGTCTAAGAGTCCTTCAGATGCCTTTTGGCAGATTCCAGGCGGGGAGAGTCTTCCGTCTGGCCGCTCTACCATACTGGCCTGATTGGTGGATTGCTGCACAGATGGTTGTCCTTCTGTTAGGTTCTCCTCTCCACAGAAGAACGCTGGAGCTCAGACAGAGTGACCATCGGGTTATTGATCACCTCCCTGACTAAGGCCCTTCTCCCCCGATCACTCAGCTTAGATGGCCGGCCAGCTCTAGGAAGAGTCCTGGTGGTTCTCCATCTTCCACTTACAGATGATGGAGGCCGCTGTGCTCACTGGAACTTTCAGAGCAGCAGAAATGTTTTTGTAACCTTCCCCAGCCTTGTGTCTCCAGACAATCCTGTCTCGGAGGTCTACAGACAATTCCTTTGTCTTCATGCTTGGTTTGCACTTTGACATGCACTGTCAACCCTTATATAGACAGGTGTATGCCTTTTCAAATCATGTCCAATCAACTGAATTGACCACAGGTGAACTCAAATGAAGCTGCTGAAACATCTCCAGAATGATCAGTGGAGACAGAATGAACCTGAGCTCAATGTAGAGCTTCATGCCAAAGGCTATCAATACTGATGTACATGTGATTTATCAGGTTTTTATTTTTAATAAATTTGCAACAATTTCCAAAACTCTTTCTTCACATTGTCATTATGGGGGATTGTGTGTAGAATCTTGAGGAAATAAATCAATTTAATACATTTTAGAATAAAGCTGTAACATAAACAAAATGTGGGAAAAGTGAAGCGCTGTCAATACTGGATGCACTGTTCGTGAGTGCCATAAAGATGTCAGAAAGTTTAACCTGGTGCCGTAAATACCCCAGGGGTAAAAAATCAAAAGGCTGTTGGCTTTTTATTTCCATGATGGTTTTTTATGTAACTATTAACTGCTACTTTTCTTCTTCTGTGGGTTATGGATAAAATATGGTAATTCTAATAGTTTAATAAAGTGGATATGATTTTTGGAAATCACCAAGCAACCCCAGCCCCACCCCCCACCCCCCACTCCTTGTCCCGTGACCCCTGAGTCCAAACCCCCACTTTGGGAACCACTTACCTAAGGCGCAAAAATCGATCCAGGTCTAATAGTCAAATGTTTAAATTTTATGGCAAGTTACAGTGTAATAAGCAGGATAAAGTACATCCAACCGGTTGTTTTCACAGAATAAAGCACTTTAGTCTCATACAACCGTTCTCTGCTTTATGTGTTTTCAGGCTTTATTTTGGATAACTACTTAGATGTACTTTTCCCTTACTCATGCGCTTTAACCCCAACTAACAAGGCATGTCTGTCATAAACAAAGTGTTGTGGTCCAAACCCAGAGCAGAAGTCTAGTGTCGCGGCTGTTGTCCTCTTTTCTGCAGGAATGTAATGAAGACAGACACTTGACATGTGGATGTCGGCTCAGTGAATTCACTCTGGAAGATGCACAAAGAGTCCTGTTGGGCTGTCATGTTGGCTCTGGAGAGTGTGGTATTCATTCCTTTTCTTAGTCTCGCTCTCGTCTTTCTTTTTCTCCGTCAGTCTCACCGCGCCAAGCCTACAGCCAATGCCAGATCTACTCGCTCTTTTTCTCTCTCAGCTTGTGGTCAAGCCTCAACTCAAAATCCTCGCTCTGCTTTTGGTTTTGTTCCACACTTCCCTCTTTCCTCAGATCTTCCATCAAAGTCTTTCTCGTCCTCGTCTAGCAGCTCTTGCATTTCTCAGCAGGGATCCGGCTAGCGTTCTGGGTTCCTGTCAGCGCTCGGCAGGCTCTCAATATTGGACAACAATGACCAGATGCAGCTCGTTCTCACTCGCATTTCTCTTCTTGGCTTTTGGAAGCTGAAAACTGAAGACATGCCAGGGAGGGAGGAAAACAAGAGTGTTGATGTTACTTCCTCACAGCTCTCTTCAGCAATAATAATACATTTCATTTATGATGCGCTTTTCTTAAACTCAAAGTGCTACAAGATGAACAACAACAAGTAACAAAAACCCAAGAATTACAAGTGTGCATAAAATCCTAGTAGCAAACCAAAAGTCACACTGCAATAATCAATAAAAGAATATATAAGCAAAAGATTACGAATTACAATAATTACAATTGTTGGACCCCCAGAACTGCCTTAATCCTTCATGGCAGAGATTCAACAAGATACTGGAAATATTCCTCAGAGATTTGCTCCATATTGACATGATAGCATCACACAGTTGCTGCAGATTTGTCGGCTGCACATCCATGATGCCAATCTCCCGTTCCACCACATCCCAAAGGTGCTCTATTGGATTGAGCTCTGGTAACTGTGGAGGCCATTTGAGTACAGTGAACTCATTGTCATGTTCAAGAAACCAGTCTGAGATGATTGACGCTTTATGACATGGTGCGTTATCCTGCTGGAAGTAGCCATCAGAAGATGGAGACACTGTGGTCATAAAGGGATGGACATGGCCAGCAACAATACTCAGGTAGGCTGTGGCGTTGATGCTCAATTGGTACTGATGCACCCAAAGTGTGCCAAGAAAATCTCCCCCACACCATTACACCACCACCACCAGCCTGAACCGCTGATACAAGGCAGGATGGATCCATGCTTTCATGTTGTTGAGGCCAAATTGTGACCCAACCATCCGAATGTGGCAGCAGAAATGGAGACTCATCAGACCAGGCAACGTTTCTCCAATCTTCTCTTGTCCAGTTTTGGTGAGCCTGTGTGAATTGTAGCCTCAGTTTCCTGTTCTTAGCTGACAGGAGTGTTTTCAGTTTCTGAAATACTCAGAGCAGCCCGTCTGGCACCAACAACCATCCCACGTTCAAAGTCACTTAAATCCCCTTTCCTCCCTATTCTGATGCTCGCTTTGAACTGTAGCAGATCGTCTTGACCATGTCTACATGCCTAAATGAATTGAGTTGCTGCCGGCTGATTAGAAATTTGCGTTAATGAGCAGTTGGACTGGTGTACCTAATAAAGTGGCCGGTGAGTGTACAAATACTCTATGAACAGTATAGCAGAAACCCAGATACCCAACCCTACTCAGGATGGCATCCACTCGCTTTTACTCAAGGGTTTATAAATGGCACCTGGCAGGCCTTTGTGGTCCTCTGGGAAGCAGTGTTGCGGATGGATGTGTTTCTGGGGGAAGGGGATGTTCTGAACACAAGTTACTCAGCTGTGTTAAATCACTAGTGTGGGGTTTTACAAAAGCAGGGTCTCCACATCCTCCTCCCCGTCCCGTCTCCGTCATGTGACCCGGATAATCAGCGCAGGCAGCCACCCGAGCAAACATGTCAAAGGAGCACAACCTCATAAAAAATCAGCTCTTTGACAACCAATTCAGCGCTCAGTTCTTTTGAGGGTGACTGTCAAACAGAACATTTGTGTTTGTGTTTTATCAGCACGAGCTGCTCTTCCACTCGGGGTTTCCTTCACTAAAAAAAAGATTCATTGGATTTACTTAATATTTTAAGGTAAGTAGTTAATAATTAATATGGGTTTAATTTAAACACATTAAATGTACTTAATTGGTTTAAATTCAGCCTTTATCAATTGTTTGCAACCGCTTACCTTAAAACTAGTGCTGGGCCGTTAACGGCGTTAACGTGCTGCGTTAACGCGAGACTCTTATCGCGCGATAAAAAAAATATCGCCGTTAATCTATTCTCAAAGTTGGGTTGGGAGCTGGGTCTATTTTACGCAAGCTATGATGACTTTCACCTTGATATACTAGCGCGGATGTATACCTGACCGGTGAGCCGTCTGCTCTATTGAATCAAATCAGCAGTATGCCTGACTCTAACTGCAGTTTCACTTTTCATTTATTCCTTCGTGACAAACTGGGGTAATAAAGACGCAAATACGGAGTAAGGACAGGTGAGAGAGTTATGGAGTTTAATAACGCATGCCAAATGGTAAGAAAAAAAAAACTTCCGCATTTCGCGATGTGTGTGTGTGTGTGTTTGTGTATGTGTGTGTGCCGTCCTTTCTGACAGCCGCGTGTGGACCTTGTCGGAAAATATGGCAAAAGGTCCTAAAGCCCGCGGTGTTTACTTCAATAATGCCACTAAAATCTGCATACTCCACATCTTAATTGCATTTCTGTTTAGTTCAGTGCTGACTTTAGTCTGGTTAAGCTCATCAGAATTCGCTGTTTGGAGCTTATGTAGGCCTACAGTTCAACATTCATGTTTAACTGAATAAACAGTTAGTAAACACAAGTAAGTAAACACATCTTATTGAACATCATTTATTTTCATCACCAATTATCATAGTAGAACAGTTTCTCAAGCAGTTTGTGATGCATTTTGGAAACATTTTGGAGATGAGACACTGGTCTAATGCGACACCCGGCTTGAGAAACCCGTTCTCAAGACTTATTATTTGGGTAGCACACATATTCTGAATACCTTCGGCAGAATTCAAATGAGCCATTTTAATCTAGATTAATCTAGATTAATTTTGAAATTAATCTAGATTAATCTAGATTAAAAAAATTAATCTATGCCCACCTATACTTAAAACATTGAGTAAATCCAATGAATCGTTTTTATTTTCAGTGTATTGCCTTTAATACTGTATATAAATTCACCAGTTCTATATAAATCAATTCAGAGAAGCAGAATAATATAGATTATGCTGAATAGTTCAATTGTTTAAAGGACGTTTATCAAGACAATTGCAAATATTTAATTGAGAAATGAGTTTATATGAGGTATAAATATAAGATATTAATATAATATAAGGTATAAATTGAGAAGCATAGTAATTGTATGTGTATATATTAATATAAAGGTATTCAGATACTTAATCATTTAACTAAAGAAGGTTTTATTTGTACAGCAATTGCACATGCTTAAGAAGCAATGAAATGTGCAGATATTTATGTCAATATATGGTATTTATGAAATATGTTGTCCTTGTTTTTGATGCATGTGTTAATGTTTTAAATGTTGCATATATTTAAATATGCATATATTGTTTAGCGTGTTAATGTTTTTAAACCAAACTAAAAGGTCTTATTTGACTCAGACTTAAAGAATTAGAGTTTGATTTTACCCTATTGTCCATGCATTGATATTTTGTGGATTTTTAATATTAAGTTAATTAATTTCAGACAAAGTAAATGGAAAAGCCGTTTAAATATAATTTTAATGGTGTTATTAATTAATGACTTTTTTGAAGTAGGTTAATCAACATTGAGTGTGACGCATTGCTTTTTCTTTTTTGGGACCGTTTCCACTAAGTGGTACGGTATGGTCCGGTACGCTTTTATGGCCGTTTCCACTGTCAAAAGGTTCCAAAAAGCAAACCATACCGTACCACTTTTTGAGTACTCAACAAAAGGGTACCAAAAGGCGGAGCTAGACGCACAGCTGAACGATATTGGTTTACAGAGAAACGTCACTCGCACGTGCACAAGCAGGAGAATGAAAACAAAGGAACCGCCATTTTTAAATACACAGCCGAGACATTACACTGTAATAATATATATGTATAACAACGAGCCATTGTCGACCTGGGGTGCGTTTCCCAAACAACGACGTAACTCGCGGCTGAACTATCATAGTGCGATGCATCGTTTGGCAAAAAAACGATGTAGTGACGAGTGTTTCCCAAAACCCGTAGTTTCTCTGTCGCAGATCCATCGCTTGAACCACGTTAGTTATAACGTAAAACGCCCATAATGATGCTCTAAACGGGGTGGAGTAACTTCTTTAGAGAACAACCCCATCATTTCTTTGTGCAAATTATATTGTTTTACACAAACAATCATTTGAAATAAAATCCAATATTAGTTTTGGTAAAAACATGCACTCGCTTTCCATATTAATTAAAATATATGTAAACGGCACATATAGGGCCTGTGTTTGCTTTACTAATATTATTGAGAAGTTGAACATTACATATTCTATTCTAAAACATGAAATCATTTACAAAAGCTAACACTATTCTAATATCATATATAAATCATATAAATAAATAAATAATGAGGCGATTTATTATAAATATATTTACTTTAATAATAATATTAATGATGATGATGATGATGATGATGATTATTATTATTTAGGATATTGTTTATTTATTTTTAAAAAATGACAATTTGACACATGCAAACCACAGCAGAAAGTTCTAACCAACAGGCCCATGTCATATACAGCAGAGAAACCTAATAAATAACTCACTATAAAATAAAAGAATTAACGTATGCTGTTTTTTTTTTTCACAAGCTTTAAGGACGTAACATAATTTCCATTTTTAAATATACCTATAGCTTTCGCCATGAGGCTGTGTTCAAAATGATATCAATGTTTTCAAAGTGCACCGCGAAGGGAGCACAATTGTAGACATGAAGATCGCTAAAACTGAACTGTAAAAATACTTTGAAAGCAAATTACACCTAAGAGAGATGACCTTAATGCTTTTTTATTTTTAATAATTCCAACTTTGAATGTTAGAATGTTCTAAATGAATAGGGCATAGGGGGGATAAGTGGGAATAGAACACAGCCAGGAACTATGCTTCTAACTACAGCTCCAGAGGTGTCGTTTCAAGGGCTCAAGTTTGCGGCGCAGTTTGCGATGGATTTGGGGAACAGCAAATCAAAGAACTATGTTTGTAACGACGGAACTTGCGACCTTAGTTGGCTAACGATGGTTTTGGGAAACCTGGTCATCGTCTTGATGAACAACCACTAAGCCACGAAAAAGAGCAGTCTACCCTGTGCCCCATAGTTGCTTACAAGATCGTCTAAAGCATGAGCGGTTTCACTTTCTCATGTGAGCTCGCCGCTCGTCTATAATTAAAATAACAAACTTCTTGAGCTGATGATAATAACGTGTGCACGATTACTCAAGTGCTTCTGACATCCGATCTTTTCAGGAACGGACAAACACAGGTAGGCTTGAAAACAAAGGAGCAAGTGATTCTTTTAGCAACCTAAAAGATGAACAAATTGCCATGTTTAACTATTATCATCACCTTCTGGACTATTATGAACTGGGAATGAAAGAATGACTCTCTAACAGAGGCTACATGTGCTGCTGAAGATTACACACACAGATGAGAGGTTTGCTCTGACTGTGGGCTATATTTTGTGTTGTTTTTGAACCCAAATAAGGACTGAATGTCTGCTGTGTGTAGTTTTTCTGTAATTGGTAACATATCAGAGACTGTAAGGGTCTGTATGTGTTCATATATGCTCATTTATTTATGTATTTAATATAATCGCGTTTACAGTAGGCTATGTCGTACTATTATTAATTCATTTTTTTAATTCACCCTGCAGTCACTTCGATGCTGTTTTCCACCCTTTATTTCCTCCATTTGACCTTCATCCAGGAAAACAGAGAGAGAGAAGGTCTATAGAGAATGACAATTAAGAGTGAATGGAGAAGGTGTGGGGTTCAGTATTGGGGCCCTTGCAGTTTTGCCCCTCCCCCACACCTCAGGGACACATTACGGCACACAGATTACGGGAACCATGCTTGGCCATTAATGAAACTGTTTGCGGGAGGAATTAGACTGGTGACCCAGGCACTGAGGGCTCCATTGCTTCCCTCTCTTCTCTTTTCAGCTTGTCAGTTCTTTGTTGCCAATAGGATACTCTTTAAAAGGGCTTTTGGGGGAAGGTTCAACTAAGGGGCCCACAGCAATGGCACTGACCCCTTTATTATGCCGAGAGTGGAAACGGGATATAAGATGACAAGTGCACTTTGTAGAGCCGGCTTCCAGAGTTTAGTTATAGACTATCAAAAAGAAACTGGAAGGCTCATTCACACCAAGCATGAAAACTACAGTATAAAAATAATTATATTTGCGTCCACACTGAGTAACGATATCGACTTGTTTGAGTTAATGCTTTTTATTTTGCATTACTAGTGTGTTTGTTAAAGAAACTCTCCATATTTTTGGGGCATAACTCATTTTAGCGCTCTCTAGAGTTAAACAGTTCATTTTTACTGTTTTATCTTTTTTTATCATGATCTCTTTTCTGGTGGGAGAACTTTTAGCTTAGCTTAGCTTAGCATAAATCATTGAATCAGATTAGACCGTTAGCATCTATATGAAAAATGACCAAAGAAGGTTTAGAAGGACTAACAAAATGAAATTAGTCTTAAGGCTCGTTCACACCAAGCATGATAACTATAAATATAGTTGCGTCCACAATGATGAACGATAACGATTTGTTTATTTTGAGTTAAGGCTTTTTATTTAGCATTACCTATTGTAACCAGCAGGTGGCTACTATCACGTTTCTCAAAGAAAGGCTTCATATTTTTGGGACATAACTCATTTTAGCGCTCTCTAGAGTTAAACAGTTCATTTTTACTGTTTAAGCTCTTAATTTAGCTGATCTCTGGTCTGGCGGGAGCACTTTTAGCTTAGCTTAGCATAAATCATTGCATCAGATTAGACCATTAGCATCTCACTCAACGTTGACAAGAGAAGGTTCAGTTATAGTTTAGCAAAATGAAGCTAGTCTTAAGGCTCGTCACACCAAGCATGATAAATGTAAATATAAATATAGTTGCGTCCACAATGATGAACGATTTGTTTATTTTAAGTTAAGGCTTTTTATTTAGCATTACCTATTGTAACCAGCAGGTGGCCACTAGCACATTTCTTAAAGAAAGACTCCATATTTTTGGGAAATGACCCGTTTTACAGCTCTCTAGAGTTAAACAGGTGAGTTTTACCATTTTTTAATCCCCTTGAGTCAATCTCTGGGTCTGATGGGAGCACTTTTAGCTTAGCTTAGCATAAATCATTGAATCGGATTAGACCATTAGCATCTCATTCAAAAATGACTAGAGAAGATTGTTATAGACTAACAAAATAAAATTAGTCTTAAGGTTCGTTCACACCAAGCATGATAACTATCATGTAATTATCACACTAAATGTAATGATAGTTGCGTCCACACTGATGAACTATAATAATTAGTTTATTTAGAGTTAATGCTTTTTATTTCGTATTATCCCTTGTGATACTAGCGCATCTGTTAAAGAAACACTCTGATATTTTGTGAAATTAATAATTGTACAGCTCTCCTAGAGATAAACAGGTCGGTTTTACCATTTTTTAAACTGAGTCAATCTCTGGCTGGAGCACTTTTAGCTTAGCTTAGCACAAATCATTGAATCGGATTAGACCATTAGCATCTCTCTCAAAAATGACCAGTTTTGTTAACTTTTTTTATTTAAAGCTTGAGTTCTGTAGTCACATTGTGTATTAAGTGCGACAGAAAATGAAAATGTGCTATTTTCTAGAACATGGCTATGACTACACTCTCATTCTGGCTTATTAATCAAGGAACTATGCTGCCGTACCATGATACAAG
>CAIGQS010000170.1:53959-104345 GCA_903798195.1 Danio kyathit
TAACTAAAAACAATGGAAGTCTGTGTAATGTCCTCACTAATATAGGATAATAAACGTGTGTGTGTGTGTGTGTGTGTGTGCAAGGTAAACCACTGTGAATCTTCTGACCGTACTATTATTTCAAGTTTTCATGATCAATAACAGCTGTTGTGTTAATGCACATTTATGAAGAGTTATATGTGATAGAGTGCTATAGTTAATAGATTATATACACTCCCTGACAAAAGTCTTGTGGTTGATTCCAGTTGTAAGAGCAGCAGATAATGACTTGACTTCTAGTTGATCATTTGGAAAAGTGGCAGATTTCTCTGCTGAATCATCTGTTGATCTGCATCAATCATCACTAATACTGCAGAAGACCTACTGGAACCAGCATGGAGCCAAGATTCTCACAGAAATCAGTCAAGTTTGGTGAAGGAGAAATCATGGTTTGGGGTTATATTCAGTATGGGGGCGTGCGAGAGATCTGCAGAGTGGATGATCAACATCAACAGCCTGAGGTATCAAGACATTTGTGCTGCCCATTACATTACAAACCACAGGAGAGGGACAATTCTCCAGCAGGATAGCGCTCCTTCTCATACTTCAGCCTCCACATCAAAGCTCCTGAAAGCAAAGAAGGTCAAGGTGCTCCAGGATTGGCCAGCCCAGTCACCAGATATGAACATTATTGAGCATGTCTGGGGTAAGATGGAGAAGGCATTGAAGATGAACCCAAAGACTCTTGATGAGCTCTGGGAGTCTTGCAGGAACGCTTTCTTTGCCATTCCAGATGACTTTATTAATGCGTGATTTGAGTCATTCAGAGATGTATGATGCAGTCCTCCAAGCTCATGATGGAGTCAGACACAATATTCATTCTGTTTCCACTGCAGCATGACTTTATATTCTATACTGGACATTATTTCTGTTCAGTGATGAGACTTTAGTCTAAGCAGAGTCAGACCTTACTGTCCTAATGAAATCATTCAACATCAAGACATGATCAGATTTTATTGAGCTCAAATCAGCAAAATCTAGAGGCCTTTGCCTTTCATATAAGAGACTTCTGATACCAAATCATCAACTAGAAGTCAAGTTATTATTTGCTTCTCATAAAACTTGATTAGGTGACCTTTTGTCAGGTAGTGTATAAAGACTTATATGAGTCAGTTATATATATAAGTCATGTATTTGACAGTGAAACAGCATATCCTCTGCTGTGACACTATGTAATTACACTAAAAACTTCAATAATTAGTCAAAGGACCTTCTTTTGTCTCAGAAATTTTCCTATTTTCCTAATTTTGCTATAAAGTGATCTTAAGTTGTTCTTTATTGTGAGTGCCCTAGCTATTGAACATGTCCAACAGTCATTGAGAATAATAAACATGATTCATAATTCCCTATAAAATAAACCGCGCTGTATAAAGATAAGTGACCAACGGTGAAGATAAATCACTCTCACGCTGTTTGTTTATTATTAAAAGTTGTTTTTCTGCATTTTCTGCAAGTAATAACTAAACAGATCATTTAATTAAGAACAGAATAATTAAATATGCCAAAACAGGTGATGTTAAACTGATGTCTGCTGCCCCCTGCTGTTCATAAGTGTGCTTCAGTGAAAGCACAGCCTTTATTTTCTGTCTCTCTGTCTCTCTGGATGTGTGAAGTTAGTTGTTAAATGTCAAGCTGATTCACAAAACCTGTTAATGTTGATGGATCTGTTCATACACCTCAGCTGATTCCAGTCCAAAACTAATAAATTTTTTTTTGTTATTTTACACTATTTGGCAACCTTTCCTGTCACATAAAATTAGAAAAATCCTTCAACACTCTGTTCTGTTCACTGGATGCCTGATCTGATGCAACTTATTCAATTAAAAAGGATTAGATTTACAGTATGCAATAATACTGATTTTTTTTTTTGTTTGTTTGTTACATAAAAAATATTCAGTACATTTACAGTATGCAATAATACAGATTTTTTTTGGCACTATCTGGCAACCCTGTCACATAAAATATTGAAAAATCCTTCAACACTGTTCTGTTCACTGAGTGCATGATCTGATGCAGTTTATTCAAATAAAAAGGTTAGATTTACAGTATGCAATAATACTGATTTGTTTGGCACTATCTGGCAACTCTTTCTGTCACACAGAAGAATCCTTCATCATCTAGTTCTCTACACTGGATGCTTGATCTGATGCAGTCTATTCCATTAGAAAGTATTTGATTTACAGTATGCAATAATACAGCTTTTTTTTGTTATTTGGCAACCCTTCCTGTCACATAAAATTTGAAAAATCCTTCAACACCAGTTCTGTTCACTGAATGCTTGATCTTATGCAGTCTATTCAGTTAGATTACAGTATGCAATAATACGGATTTGTTTTTGCAATATTTGGCAACCCTTCCTGTCACATAAAAAAATTTATTCAATAAGAAAAGATTAGATTTACAGTACACAAAATACTGATTGTTTTGACACTATTTGGCAACCCTTCTTGTGAGACGTAAAAACCTTCAACACCAAGTTCAGTTCACTGGATGTTTGATCTGATGCAGTCTATTCAGTTAGAAAAGGTTAGATGTACAGTATGCAATAATACTGATTTTTTTTTTACACTATTTGGCAACCCTTCCTGTCACATAAAAAAATTCAATAGAGTCACAGTATGCAATAATACTGATTTTTTTTTCTTGTTACACTATTTGGCAACCCTTCCTGTCACATAAAATATGGTAAAACCCTTCAACACCAGTTGAGTTCACTGGATGCTTGATCTGATGCCGTCTATTCAGTTAGAAAAGGTTAGATTTACAGTATGCAATAAAAGCAGTATGCTTTTTTTACGCTATTTGGCAACCCTTCCTGTCACATAAAATAATTAAAGAGTACCAACAGTTGAGTCCATGTCTGTACATACGGCAGCAATGTCAGACGGAGGACGCGGGCCTGTTCTTTACCTCTCCTTGCATACTAATAGTGTTTTGTGCACCCTGCTGTTCTGCTAGGCTTTATACTGTGTGTGTGTGTGTGTGTGTGTGTGTGTGTGTGTGTGTGTGTGTGTGTGTGTGTGTGTGTCCAGGATTCAGACATCTGTGCTCAGGAATGTACAATCGGCTGTGTATTTGTGCTGAGAAACATTGGTTTATTGTTCAAACTGTTATTTTAGGATATTACTGGTGCAGAAGAGTGCATGTAAGCTGTTAAACACCAAACTCCGCTCTGGTCTGTTCGCTCAATCAATTAAAGTTACTAAAACGAACACTAAATATATTAAAGCGCAGTAGAAATGTGTTCAAGAGCTGAAATGTTTACAGCACATTTAAAAATAGTATTGAAATAGCGAGTCATTTGAAAATGTGAGTGTAATAAGTGTGTGTGCTGTGTGTTTGTGCAGGTATGCTGGTGGTGAATGTTACCTGGAGGAACAAGACGTATGTGGGCACTCTTTTAGACTGCACTCGACATGACTGGGCGCCGCCACGGTAAGACAAATAACAAACTGATATGACTAAACTCAGGGGTCATACGGGGGCTGGAGATACTGGAAATGCCTGAAATTCAGTCCAGTGTTTTTAAAGCTTAAAATGTGCTTTAAACTGCTTAGAAATGTTGTTGCGTTCACAATTTCTCTTACTAAATAGGTGTTAAAAACTATTTTAAAAACATTTGATAGTTTATTGTTACCTATTTAGTCAAACAAATTGTGAAAGCAACAAAACAATTGTATATATTTGATTAAACAGTGGGACGAGACTAAACACATGATTAGGTTGGATTAGCTCTTCATAAATGAGCAATATATGAAATTAAATTAAATTTAAGAGGAGATGTTTTACATTTAAAAGAGTCAGTGATAGTAATTCAATGTTGGGTTTTGCCATCAAAAATTCAGATTTCTTTCAAATGCATTTTTACACAATTTGGCAACCCATCTTGTCGTATAAAAAAAATTTGGGACATACTAACTCTATTTTCGAATACTATTTAGGTTACTAATTTATATGCGAATTGTGACAGACAATTATTCATTCATTTTCCTTCGGCTTAGTCCGTTTATTCATCTGGGGTAGCCACAGCGGAATGAACCGCCAACTTATCCAGAATGTTTTACATAGCAGATGCCCTTCCAGCCACAACCCAGTACTGGGAAACACCCATACACACTCATTCACACACACACACTCATACACTCTGCCAGTTTAGTTCATCAATTCCCCTATAGCGCATGTGTTTGGACTGTGGGGGAAATCGGAGCACCCGGAGGAAACCCACACCAACATGGGGAGAACATGCAAACTCCACACAGAAACACACACTGACCCAGCTGAGACTCGAACCAGTGACCTTCTTGCTGTGAGGTCACAGTGCTAACCACTGAGCCACCGTGTCCACCTGGGACAGATATTCCAAAACTGAATTCAAATTTCAGGCAGAGTAACTGACTGGTGCAATGCTTTTTCAGATAAACGAGAATGTTCATTTAGCATGTTTAATGAATATCTGCAAACATATGATGCTATTTTATGTTTAATAAAAGCCTTTAATAGCACCTTTAATAGTGTGTTCAGGTCTAAAAGAGTTAGTTTTTCACCTTTTACCTGATGCCTGTTATAGCTGTAACTCTTTAGCTGTGTTTTGCATCCTCCTCGAGGTCAGATTCCAGCACAGCGTAGTGCAGAATGATTTGGTGTTCATAATGCTGTATACATTTAAGCGGCCTCGGCCTCGGCCTCAGGAGGCTGCTTGTGATTTCTAATCGTCATGTTCCAGAAAAGGCTGTATCTCCATGCTGCACTTTATCTGCAGGCCAACATTACACACAGCATTATCCCCTGAGGAGAGCAGCGCTGAAGATGATGCACTGCAGTCATACAGGAGTTATTCAGACGCACATGTAGAAGTCTCGCAACAGAACTGCTAAAAACTATGAAAGATCAGTGAAAGCTCTGCTTTTTATTTTCTGGGTGTCACCATTGTGGAGGTTTCCACTGACAATTCCAACTCTCATCCATTCATTCATTAGTCCCTTTATTAATCAGGGGTCACCACAGTGGAATGATCCGCCAACTCATCCAGCATATGCTTTGTGCAGCGGATGCTCTTCCAGCTGCAACCCATCACCGGGAAACACCCAATCACTCTCATTTACACACACTCATACACAGACAATTTAGCTTACCCAATTCCCCTATAGTGCATGTGTTTGGACTGGGGGGGAAACGGAGCACCCGGAGGAAACCCACGGAGAACATGCAAACTCCACACAGAAATGCCAACTGACCCAGCCAGGGCTCGAACCAGCAACCTTCTTGCTGTGAGGCCATAGTGCTACCCACTGCGCCACCGCGCTGCCCGAATTCCAACTCTGTACATCCTAAATACTTAGACTATGAACTTTATGCAGTCCCACATAGAAGTATACCAAATAAAATGTTTGACTTACCAAGATTATATTTGGATTTCACATATATGCAACATGTATTATGAAAACCTACACACACATACAGTCAAGCCTGCAATTATTCATACCCCAGGCAAATTCTGAGTTAAAGTTTTTGTTCAAATGTACATAAAAGCAGAGGAACATTTATTTTCCACAATGATGCCTCTTGTACATCATCTTATTAACTTTTTGGAGAATCCTGGGTCATTTCTGGGTCATTCAAAAAAAAAAACTTGCTGGTAAATAAACATAACCTTCAGAAGTAAAGTGAAATTCAACTCATTGAATTTGCCAGGGGTATAAATAATTTTGGGCATGTATCTCAGCACTGGTTGGCTCAAGGCCGTAGACCGAGTGCTGTAGTGTCCCACCAGTGCCGATGTACAGCCATACGGCATTGCTACGAGTGTGATATTGCGTTTATAAAACCATTTGATGGCATAATCATGTGTATAAAAAAGAAAATCAAACACAAAGAATCTCATAATCCTTTTGTAAGAGGAACTACTTTCTTCCGCCGTTCATTCACATCTGCAGCTGATGTCAGAACAACAGAAACCGCTGCTCATTCACCCGTCACTGTAGAGCTAGTGTTAGAATGATTCTCTAGCGCAATGTCTAAAGTGATGACAAAACAGCTGATTTTTGCTCACATTTTAAGATTATAAGGCTGAACAGCATGAAATGCCATCAGTCTACAGAGATATCCCAGTATTTCTCAGCATTTTCACAAACATCAACACTGAAAAAGCCAAAGCAAAGCAAGTACTACTAGATTATTGTGATTATGAATAGATTATTATTAACACAAAAGAAAGAGATTGACTTAGAATGTCACTTACCTGTTCTAGAATGATTTTTTCAGCTTTAGGCTTAAATTTACGCTAAGAACAAAAGTGAAAAAAAAACAGAAATATTTATTTTTCCACAATGATTCCTTTTGTACATCATCTTGTTATCTTTTTGAAGAAGCCGGTGTTATTTCCGCTTCAGAAGTAAAGTTAAAGTCCGCATTTTCCAGGGGTATTAATAATTTTGGTGCATTTGAACAAAACTGGTTTAATAAACAGATATATTTATTAAAATAATATTTTAGTCACCAAACATATTTAGAAATTGAAAGATAAAACAATTAAATTCTATTTGCTTCTCTTGATCTTTCCCTTTTTTAAATTTTGTATTTAATATTTTTCTATAAAATATAAATGTGGCTGTACTAGTGTTTGGAGCGTTATCGTAAGTTATTTTGTTAGACGAGCTCCAGATTTGGCTTCAGTACTGACTAATCTAATGTATATGCACAAATATAATATTGTAGAGCTTCCTATTAAAAATATGAATTGATGAGAGATTTGTGAGGGGTGTACTTATATATGCTGTTATATATATATCAGATAATATCAATTTTACATATGTCAAATCCAAATATGAACTTGTATGTCATATACAGTTAAAGTCAGAATTATTAGCCCAAATATTTTTTTTTTTTAATATTGCTCAAATGATGTTTAACAGAGCAAGAAAATTTTCACAGTATGTCTGATCATATTTTTTCTTCTAGAGAAAGTCTTGTTTGTTTTATTTCGGCTAGAATAAAAGCAGTTTTTAATTTTTTATGAACCATTTTAAGGTCAATATTATTAGCCCCTTTAAGCTATATTTTTTCGATAGTCTACAGAACAAATTATCATTATACAATAACTTGCCTAATTACCCTAACCTGCCTAGTTAACCTTATTAACCTAGTTAAGCCTTTAAATGTCCCTTTAAGCTGTATAGAAATGTCTTGAAGAATATCTAGTCTAATATTATTTACTGTCATCATGACAAAGAAAATAAATTAGTTATTAGAAATGAGTTATTAAAACTATTATGATTTAGGAGGGCTAATAATTCTGACTTTAACTGTATTATACATCATCTTGCCAGTTTTGTTCTGAGGTTTTGGGGCCCTGAGGTAACTTCCATAACTGCTTTGTTTTACTACGTTTTAATGCTTGAGCTTTGATGGAGCTCTTTTAGCCGGTGCCTTATCTGTTGGAGGATGTTATCAGACTGCATCTAATCAGCATCCAGGTCAGCATGGCGTAATCCTGCAGCGGTGTGTGCCATTCATCAGAACAAGAGTTGCTGTCGAGATCAGGGATAACCAGAGGATAAAAACGCACAGCACGTTGCTGGCTCTCCAGGGCCCGCTGGAAAAGCACTTACAGCATCCAAATGGAGAGGCTGATTTAGTAGAGAGCCCATTTCTCATCTCGGAGAATCTACAGCACTGTTAGCACTAGGGTTGTGGGATTTTTATTGAATTGAAACCGCAAATGTGATTAAGCAATGCTACGATTGTCGTGCACGAAATCTCAATGAACGATTTGCTCTCGCAGAAACACACAAATCTCTTCAAATGCACACTAATAACAGTTGATTTAACGTAAGATTTAACTGCTTTCATTGATTCAACGTGACCATAATAATAAATAAACAGAATAACACAAGCAGATAGAACCTTATAATTCCAAGGTGACGAAATGTGTACTTTTACTTTGCCTTGAGTACATTTTTGGTGTAGCATCGGTACTTTTACTCCACTATTTTCCTATAACCTGCAGTCACTGCTTTATTTATTCTTGTCTATGGGGATTAGAAAATTCAGTTTCAAAAATGTTTTTTAAGCATTTTTACTGCATATTTGTCAACTACTCACTTATTTAGTTATTTGTTAATTTTTCCACAGATTCTGTGAGTCGCCAACAAGTGACCTGGAGATGAGAAATGGTCGTGGCCGAGGTAAAAGAATGAGACCCAACAGCAATACGCCAGTCAACGAGAACAGCAACTCTTCTGATAACAAAGGCAGCAACAACAGCAAAACACGGGCAGCGTCTAACAGCAAAGGCCGCCGGGGCAGTCAGAACTCCTCGGAGCGCCGTACACCACCAAACAGCAACACTGAGGATGTAAAAGCCAGTCCTTCCTCTGCTAACAAACGCAAGAACAAACCTCCCTCAGACATGGAGCCCAATTCCAGTTCAGAGGACACCAAGGGCAGCAAACGTATGCGCACCAATTCAAACAGTGGGATGCCTCATACTATTCTTCCCCTTTCTAATATTAAAGCAGAATCATTGCCACCTTCATTGGACCGCAGTTGCTCCTCTCCAGTCCTCATTGACTGCCCGCATCCCAATTGCAATAAGAAGTACAAGCACATCAATGGATTGAAGTATCATCAAGCCCGTGCTCACAATGACGACGACGTTAAGCTGGACATAGATGGTGATAGCGAAAATGGCGAAGACTCTACATTGCATCCCGAGCCAGGCAGTTGCAATGGTGCATCTATTTCCCAGAAGGGTTGTGCATCTCCTGCACGGTCAGTCACTCCAAAAGGACGAGGATTTGATGCTCAGAGTCCATCGCCGTCTGGAAAGATGAGCTCCAAACAGCCTGGCAAGAAAAAAGCAGATGCAGAGCATGACTCTGGAGTGCCTATGGAGGGTTGTGAGGATGGACCGTGTCTTACTGATGACACTAGCAATGATGGGATCGATGATAAAAGAGGTTTGGATAAAGCTAAGAAGGCAGGGAGTGGTTCTAAGCTTGCTCAGAAAGCAATGAAGTCAGCAAGACCCCCGCTCGTTCCCTCATTGCCTACGCAGCAATTGTACAACTTGCCAGCCTCTGGATTTCCGGTGCCCAGTTCTGGTTCATCCTCAAGTATAGGATCTGTAGTGGTTCAGCCAATTAGTAAAAGCCCGCAGCTGAAAAACATTCAACCCAAACCTGCAGTTATAGCAGATCCGGCAATGAACCAAGCTTTGAGTGGCTCCAAGGACAAGAAGAAAAAAGATAAGAAAAAGAAGGAGGGTGGAAAGGAAGGAGACAGCCCGAAAGCGAAAGGAGGGAAACCTGAGGAAGGTAAAAGCCCATATTCTGAGAGTTCAGACCAAGGTGGGAGGAGTGAAGGGATGTTAAATGGATCCTCAGATCCACATCAGAGCCGCCTTGCAAGCATGAAAGCTGAAGCCGACAAGATATATAGCTTTTCCGACAATTCCCCTAGTCCTTGCATTGGTGTGGCTAGTCGGATAGAAACAGGAGGGATTGCACAACCTTTAACTCCACTTCACGTGGTAACCCAAAACGGGGCGGATAACTCTTCTGTGAAGACCAACAGCCCAGCATATTCTGACATATCTGATGCAGGCGAGGATGGAGAAGGTAAAGTCGACAGTACGAAAGTCAAATCTGAAGACCCAGCAGTTCGGGAAGGTGCCAAGAAATCCTTGTTCCCATCCCAGCCGCCAAACAAAGACTCTTCCTATTATCCAGGTTTTGAATACTACTCTCCTAATAATAATACTTACAGCAACCCCAGTCCAGGAGTGTCCAATACTGCAACGTCACTGCAAGAAGGTGCGGTGAAGGTAAAAAAAGAAGAGGAGCCAGAATTGCAAGGCATTGAAAAACCCAAATCGGAGCCTCCAGAAGATCGAAAGCCAGATGTTGTTGTTGGATCTTCTCAACATCAACAACAACAGCAGCAGCAGCAACAACAGCAGCAGCCTTCAGTTATTCAGCAGCGCTCCAGCATGTTCATGCAGCCACTTTATTATAATCAATATGCATATGTGCATCCCTTTGGATATTCTCCAGATCAGGCCTATCACAACCACCTGATGAACCCAGCATACAGGCAGCAGTGTGAGGACAGACAACGACAAGTAGCCGAGCAGCATCGAGCCTCGGAGAAAAAATCTGAAGCCGCTCAGAAGGAGAGGGAGGCTCAGATGAAGCCGGAAGAGTGGAAACAGAAAGCTTCAGTTCCTCCTACGTTGTCTAAAGCCCCAAGTGTTTCAGATTTGGGCAAACCATCTCCGCAGGGCAAGCCCAAAGAGTCTGCAGAGCCTGGCAAATCAGTCATTATCCCTAAAGGGGAAGAGGGCAAGGGGCCGAGCCAGCAAGGTGAAGGGTTGAAAATGAAACTGAGTGAAGCAGGGCATCATGGGAAGGATGAGCAGAAACCAGGCCTGGAGTCTGGAAGGTCGGCTATGGAACAGGCAATGTACATGTATAGACAGGTATGGCGCTTAGAGTTACTTATCGATGACGTCAAATTTATTCACCCTTATTCTTTAAGTTTTTAAGAGTCAGAACCCAGTGTAAAGAATCAACACTATGCATTTACTTTCTTTCATTATGTGCATTAAAATCTCCTTATTTTCCAGGAGCCAGATTCTCGATTGTGGCCCTATGTTTACCCCAGCAAGTACCCTGATGCTCAAAAACAAATTGACGAGGAGCGATGGAAGGAAGAGCGAGAACGGGATCGAGAACGAGAAAAGGACAGAGATCGAGATCGCGAGAGAGAACGAAAGAGTAAAGATGAAAGGCAGCGTCCCAAAGACATGCCATCGAAAGAGGAAAATAAAGAAGAACCACGAACTTCATCGTCCGCAGAGGAGCACAGAGTCAGTAAAGACCCACGAGCACACATGCAGTTTTCCACACCTCTGGCACAGCATCAGTCCTATATGTCTTACATGCACGGATACCCCTATGGACAGGGTTACGACCCCAGCCATCCGGGATACAGGGGCATGCCTGCGGTTGTGATGCAAAATTACCCTGGTAAGTCCTGTATGGAGGAGATAACTAGCTGTTAAGGGGGTGCATGCTTATGAAATATTATATTAAGGGTTCCTACAGGTCACTGATTATTCTGGAATACAGTTGAAGTCAAAGTTATACCCTTTCTGTGACGTTTCAGATTTTTCCCAAATGATGTTTAACAGAGCAAGGAATTATTCACAGTATTTCCTCTAATATTTTTTCTTCTGGAGAAAGTCTTATTTGTTTTATTTCAGCTAGAATAAAAGCAGTTCTTAATTGTTTTAAACCATTTTAAGGTCAACATTATTAGCAATATTTGTATTAGATTGTCTCCAGAACAAACCACTCTTATACAGTGACTTCCCTAATTATCATACCTTGCCTAATTAATCTAATTACCCTAGTTAAGCCTTACTCCGAGGTGATGATAACGATAATAAATATAATTAATTTGACTTTCCTCCAGGATCGTATCTGTCGCCAGGCTACTCTTTTTCTCCATACGGCAGTAAGATGGCGCCTGGTGAAGAGGCTGAGAAAGCTCGATCCAGTCCCACAGTGAGTGGAAAATCTGCATCCGAGTCCAAAGCTCTGGATATGCTCCAACAGCACGCTAGCCAGTACAAGAGCAAATCGCCCACAGTGGCAGAGAAAACGACCCATGACCGAGAGCGCAGTGGAGCTGAGAGGGAGAGAGACGGAGAACGACCCAGATCTTCACCCTCGCAGCGGATGATTCCGTCACATCATCACCTCGGATATCAGCTGCTGCCGGGACAGTACGACCTGTCCTATGCTACAGGTCAGCCAGAACAGCAGTTTGGGTTCAATTGGGTTAGTTTGGTGTAGTTTAGTTAATTTTGTTTGGTTTAGGTTAGTTTGATTTGGTTTGTGTTAGTTTGGTTTAGTATAATTTGGTTTTGGTTGGGTTGGGTTAGTTTGGTTTAATTTGGTTTGGGTTGGTTTCATTTTGTTTGGGTTGGTTTAATTTGGTTTGAAATTAGTATGGTTTGGTTCAGTTTAGTTTGATTTGGTTATTTTGCTTTAATTTAGGTTGGTTTGGTTTGGTTTAGTTTGGTTTTATTTGGTTTGGAATTAGTATGGTTTGGTTTAGGTTGGTTTGGTTTTTGGGGTTGATTTGGGTTATGTTGGTTTGGGTTAGCTTGGCTTAATTTGGTTTGGGTTAGTTTGTTTTGTTTTTTGTGTTGATTTGGGTTATGTTGGTTTGCGTTAGTTGGGTATGGATTAGTTTGGTTTGGTTTAGTTTGGGTTAGTTTGGTTTCATTTGGTTTAATTTGGTATGGATTAGTTTGGTTTGGTTTGCTTTAGTTTGGTTAAATGTTGGTTTGGTTAGTATTGTTTAGTTTGGGTTAGTTTAGTTTTTTTTTTTGCTTTCATTTGGGTTAGGTTGGGTTGGTTTGGTTTAATTTGTGTTGGATTGGTTTGGGTTAGTTATGTTTGGTTTAATTTGGTTGGTTTGGGTTGGTTTAATTTGGTTTGGAATTAGTATGGTTTGGTTTGGTTTTGGTTTTTTGGGTTGATTTGGGTTATGTTGGTTTGGGTTAGTTTGGCTTAATTTGTTTTAGGTTGGTTTAATTTGATTTGGAATTAGTATGGTTTAGTTTGGTTTGTTTTTTGGGGTTGATTTGGGTTACGTTGTTTTGGGTTAGTTTGGCTTAATTTGGTTTGGGTTGGTTTAATTTGGTTTGGAGTTAGTATGGTTTGGTTTGTGTGTTTTTTTTTTGGTTGATTTGGGTTATGTTGGTTTGGGTTTGTTTGGTTTGGGTTAGTTTGGTTTTATGTGGTTTGGTTTGGGTTGGATTGGTTTGGGTTAGTATTGTTTAGATTGGGTTAGTTCAGTTTGGTTCGTTTTTTTTTTTTTGCTTAGATTTGGGTAAGGTTGGTTTAGTTTGGTTTAATTTGTGTTGGATTGGTTTGGGTTAGTTATGTTTGGTTAAATTTGGTTTAGTTTAATTTAGTTTGATTTAGTTTAACTGTAATTAAATTACTTTTCCACTAAAAATGTAAATTGATTAATTTGAATTTTAGTTCATTTAATTAGATGCTTATAATGCATTTATTGTCTAAAATACTGTACATAAGAAACAGTAATTTATAGAATTACTTGTTACTGAAGAAAGTAATTCTGTTAGTTGCACTATTTATTTATAACTCTGTTATTTCCATCACTGCTAATTAGTAATGGATTACTTTAAAATAACTTGCACAACACTGATCTTGACTGAAATGAGTGTATTGTTTCAGATATTAAAGGTGTTTGTCTTTATTACAGGTATCTCCTCTTCAGCTATTGTTGCCAGTCAACAGGCCTCTGCCCCTTCACTTTACCCTCCAGCACGGAGGTGAGAATGGTAAGATGGATCAAAATTACCTTCAATCACTTCATATATTACATGTTTTATTTTTCATCTTATCTAATAAATGTGTTATTAAATTTTTTTTTATTTTTTTTGTACATTAAAAGACAGTTCACTCAAAAATAGATCTTTCCTCACTATTTACTCACACTCAAGTGGTTCCAAACCTTTTTGAGTTGGTTTATTCAGGTCGATATTTTAATGAAAGCTGAAAACCCGCAGTTATTGACTACCCTAATAGAAAAAACAAACACTATGGAAGTCAATGGTTACAGGTTTCTAACATTCTTCAAAATATCTTCTTTTGGGTTCAACAGAAGAAAGAAACTCATAAAGGTTTGGAACAAGTCAAGAGTGAGTAAATGATGATATTTTCGGGTGAAATGTTTTGGGCTAAACTGTGCCTTTAAGTGATTTAGCTGATTCTTTAAATAGGACAGTGATTATGGACTTAACGTTCATCAGCATTTTAATTCCTTGATGTTTTTATTAAATCTATGTAAACTTGCAAAGCTATACTTTGCATTATATCATCTTCGCATAAATGTATTAAAAAACTGAATTCCCGATTGTGCGAGGGGTTTCTAATGCACTGTCTATAGGGGCGGGACAGTAAATTTGACGTTATTCTCTCTTCTGGCTGCCGTTATCAGTTTCATGCTATTTTTATCCTTTTTCTTAATGTCTTGATGACACCATCGTGGAGTTTTTCTTACATTATTTGAGCAAATAGCAATGCATAAAATGTATTTGTTGTACTCTTCCATTCACTGCGCTCTGAATTACTGACTATGACGACTTCTGCTGCTGAGAAACACCACAAAGTGAAAAGAGTGCATTGGAAAAAATGAAGCTGCAGAAATTATTTTAACCTCCTAACCACTTTTTGCTGCCGAGGCACTATTAAAACATCTTTACTATCTCTCACGCACGCAAATACTGACAATAAGCGGGTGTAAAACAATTTGAGGATACTTTAGGAACCAAATGGCCAATAAAAAGCACATAAAAATCAGCAGTATTCATAATTTTATATTGGTGACAAGATAATATTGATTTATCATCCAGCCCAAACTCGTATCTTAGACTGATTTTCCCTGTAATGAAGTTCAGTCTTTGCTGTCCTCTAGTGGTCACAGTCTCTTACTACCAAAAGCTTCTTTATACTGATGACCATGGCTGATTAGTCACATATAAAGCAGCATATGAAGAGTTCAGATACTCATGTTAAGGTCAATATTATTAGCCCCCTTAAGCAATATTAGTTTTGCACTGTCTCCAGAACAAACCACTGTTATACAATGACTTGCCTAATTACCCTAACTTTACCCTAATTACCCTAGTTAAGCCTTTAAATGTCACTTTAAGCTGAACAGTAGTAACTTTGAGCTGACTTCCCCAACATTACTGACAATGCATCAAAGTTCATCTTAAACTCTCTTCTCCTTCCTCCTGCAGGGAGAGGTGAGCGCTTTTCTCCAGACGTGTGACTGGTTCACATGAGGACGTGGTTGGGGAGCTTCTGCCATCAGTTCAATGATGTGCTCGGTTTATTTACCCTATTTTTTTCCCTGCATCTTTGACCACTGGTGTCAGAGAAGGGAAAGTGTACAGCCTCCATCTACACTTCGCACATCCTCGCTCTCTGTGCTGCTGGCTTCATCTTCAGGAGAGCGGAGATACGGCAGAGATCTACACCACGCTCCCCGGATAAACGCGGACCTGCATAGTGTGGGGAATCTGAGATGAACGTTCTGGAAGTCACTACGTTGAGTTTAAAGCATGGGCGAAGCAGACTGCTGCTCTAGAGGATTATTGTTTTTATTCGCCGTCGAAGGATTCCTGCGTATTATATTTCCTACACAGCCTCTGTGGATTCTATGCAAGTGGAAAAGGTTTGATTTCCTCACTCGGTTCATTCAGGGCAGTGAAGTTCGTGTTTTATTTACTGTTGCAAAGCCGTCGACCGTTCAAGAGGCTTTTTTAACGCACTTCCCTGTCTTAACATTCAGTTAAGAAGTCTTTTGGAAAATAGGCCCATTTTACAGCTCCTCTAGAGTTAAAGCTGTAGAATTTTATCATTGTTTTAATCCATTCAGCCAATCTATGAGTCTGACAGAAGCACTTTCAGCTTAGCTTAGCATAGGTCATTGAATCGGATTAGACCGTTAGCATCTCACTCAAAAATGACTAAAGAGTTTCGATCATTTAAAGCTTGACTCTATTGTAGTTACATTGTGTACTAAGACTGATGAAACAATGGAAAGTTGCTCCCTTTTTAGGCAATTATGGCAAGGAACTGAACTCTCGTTCACTGATTAAGGAACTTTAATGCTGTACCATGACTTAAGCAATGCAATGATATTACACAACACCTGAAAATAGTCCCAAGCTTGTTAAGTAATTATATTATTGCTAATATTTATATTCAGGCACTATGTAATATCATTGTGCTGCTTATAGTACGGCAGCTAAGTTCCTTGATTATTACGTCAGATTAAGATCTGAGATCTTAGCCATATCAACCTACACAAT
Organism: Danio kyathit; assembly: GCA_903798195.1. Classification (NCBI taxonomy): domain Eukaryota; kingdom Metazoa; phylum Chordata; class Actinopteri; order Cypriniformes; family Danionidae; genus Danio; species Danio kyathit. The sequence continues at coordinate 69,921 of CAIGQS010000170.1, forward strand.
AGCCTAAAAACTATTTGCTTTCTGTTCGTCTTGGTACACGATGTGACTACAGAAGAGTCGAGCTTTAAATATGAAAGTTATCCAAAGTCTTTAATCATTTTTTTGAGTGAGATGCTAATGGTCTAATCCGATTCAATGATTTATGCTAAGCTAAGCTAAAAGTTCTCCAGCCAGACCCAGAAGTCAGCTAAATATCTTAAAATACTCAACTTCAGCTCCAGGAAAGCTATAAAATGAGCCTTTTTCCAAAACAAAAGTGAAGAATTCCTTGCATTTCCTTCGTGCTCCTTTTGTTTTTCATTTATGAATGATAAACAACAAATCGCCACTCCCATGTTTTGTTCTCAAATAGGCAATGACAGCTTATTGGTCTATTTGACCGGGATTTTTGACCTATTTTGGATTATACATGTCTGATTGAGCGCCCCAAAACGCAGGAACTGTGGCTCCCAGACGAGACACAATCCTATCAGCTCTAGATGATCATTTGGGACACAATAATATGTGTGTGTGTGTGTGTTTGCCAATGGAGTTACCAGACTCTACTGAACTGTTTGTGTCTGGTCACGAACTGAATTTTCACACACGGACACTTCGATATGCTGCTTGCCAATCTCATGCCAGTCCAAAACAGAGCAAACCTTGAAGGCTTAGAGCGATCTGAGATGGAAAACCCCAAAAGAAGCGTCGACCCAGACTTCTTTAAAGACTCGCAGAGCACCAAACGAAGAAGCTGGACCCTCACTTCTCTGCATGGTTTGATACTCAGCATTAACCCAAACTGAGCAATGCAACACATGCAGGCGTCCTTCCTTTTTTCCCTCACTATGTGCTTTCTGTATATATTGTACAAAGGAATTATTTTAAAAAAAGGTTGTTGGATGCTATCGGACTTTCTTACTATCTCTCTCTGTTTTGTTTATTTCGTCTGTTAGCCTTTTTTTCTACCATTGTTGACATAATATCAACGTTTAGCTGGTGTACGGCTTTATAGTGGACGTTTTGTTTGTTTTTTAACTACTTTTTCTACCCCTCCTCCTCAACGTCAAGTCAGTCCCACTCTGCTTGGAGAGCGTTTAGAAGCACATCTGTTTTTTTTGTGTTGCGTTTACTGAAATAAAGTCGATTTTAATCAAACATCTCCTCCAAAAAAGAAGCATAAGTTTATATTTCAGTAGGGAATCTGCTTGGAAACTATAGATAATGAAGCGATAGCCTATATGAAGCTCGCTTTTTGGTTCCAGTTCATCATCATGCAGTTATTGTGTGAATCTGAAACTCTCAGGAGAGCATTATTGAAATCCGAGCCTTCGAAATCATCCTGGCATGTTCATCGCTCTCGACTGCGTTCAAACTCCATTATTGGACAGCACAGGGAAGACGACGTTACATAATGTAATCCGTTTATAACCAAGAAACAGCTTTTTTCCCCATGTTTAACATGGCAGTTTTGAGTTTTATCTTCACATGTCTGAGGTACAGTCAGAAACGTTCAGCATATGCAATATTATTTTTCTAGATTTTTATTTCAACGTTAAATTCGTCCACCGTCCCTTCGTCTGATTTGAACTAACGCTAACGAGGTCTAATTGCACATTCATTATTTAATTCTCTCTGTGGTGATTGAAAATTTCTGAATTTGGATCAGCTAAAGAGCTATCAGCATCGAAAAAGGCTTGCGCTAATATGAGAGTTCGCATTTTTATATATAGTAATAACCACACTTTTAGTTGTACTGTCTGTGCGCCAGTAAACCTGTGCTGTCTGGTGACTTGATTCATAATTGTTGAGGAAAAAGCGCTTGATTGTTTTAATTTATTTTTCGAGGGTTCTTCTTCTTTTTTGGTTGTTGTTGCTGTTGTTTTTTCTAGTTCGTAGAAAGGTGAAACGGCCGGTTTTTGTTTTAACAGTTCAAACATTGGTTGACATTTGTCTCAGACGGTGCTAATATATAGCCTGCCCTGTGCAATCCTCATGGGAAGAGAAGAGGGAGATTTTGGTTTATTTTTCCGTTTTCTGTTCGTATTATTAGCCCCTCCCCCAACACATCCTGCGAATTAAGCTCCGCCCACCCAACATTCGTAGAGCGCAGCAGCGTCTCCATGTGTCAGTCGTCGGTACTTGAAACAAAGATGTTTACATCTCTTCATTTCTGCGTTTGGATCCATTTCTTTTTTGCTTTCTTTCCTCGCTGCCTCTGTCCCGCTCTCTCTTCCTGGGGATCTCTCATGTAAAGTGTAAATTGCTACATTTTTTTATACAATACTGTAACTTGCCTTTGTACATTTAGGCAGAAAATAAATCTTTTTATGAGACAATCACTCCTGTTAATCTGTGTCTTATTTTTCAGAAAGAGTGAACGCAAGCTATCGGCACGTGGAGTTATCTTATGATCAATGATTAAATATATATGTTTAATAAAACGTTTTAGGTCAGTGGAAGGTTTCTCAAGAATTGTAAATCCCTAGAGGTTTATGGTGGAGAGATTTGCAGGTATGAGCATTAATAATTACGAATAAAAATTGTGTGCAATTTAAAAGTGCCAATTAAAATGGAACATGATTTTTATAATATAAAAACACTAAGTTGGTTTGGATAAAATTTTTCATTTATGCCATTTTTAAATCACTGATGTATTGTTTTTATTAAGTTATATTTTAGGTAATTATAGTAACTATAAAAAGCTGCCATATGGCCTGCCTGCATAATGTGAAAACTGTTTATTTTCTTATTTATTTTAATTATTATCATTGTATTACTGCATTATATAGTTATATTCGCAAATCTGAAAGCATACAAGTCATGAGAAAAGATCTATTTTCCTTATTTACATAAAAAAATAATAATAAAACATCAACAATTGATCAGATTGATAACTGGATTTGTATTTACAGGCGTTGACCAACAGAGGGACATCTTTCACCAGCTTTTGCAATATTTTTGCCCAATTGTGATTTTGACTAATATTTCCGACTTTATTGATTAATATACACTTTATTGTCAGACAAGTCTGACATTTTTTTTGCGAAACAGTATCAACATAACCAATATTACATACACTTTAATCAAAAACAACTTAACAAAACTTTGACATCAGAAATCATGACAGCAGATGCTTGACTGAATAAGTAAACGGGCGCCATATTTAATAGTTAACGAATAAAAACGTGGCTATAAGGGACAAATGCACATATATTGCTACTAATATTTTGGCTGGCACAAATAATCTCTCCATAATACTTAGTAAAATCCTTATAGCCAAACTACTTATGTATATTTCATACTCGTTCTAATTGGTTATAACGACCACGATCGAAAAGGTGTAGAAATAAGTACCTTTCTGTCCATCTTATGACCAACCTCCAAAAAACACATTTAGCAGCTTTATGAATGGGAAGAAACCTGTGAAAAAGTTCATTACGAACATTGATAATATTATAAATATTTAGCAGTTAAATGTGGGAAGCTTTACTTCTCAAAGAGCAGTTTTTTTACCCCTGAGGTACTTTCGAAGTGCTTTTTCGCGCCAGCAGGTGACTAGCGCGGGAATGAGGAGCCGCGTGCAACTGTGTGAATGGGAAGAAACCTGTTAAAAAGTTCATTGAGAACATTGATAATATTATTTAGCACTTAAAAAGTGGGAAAGCTTTACTTCTTGGAGAGGAGTTTTTCACCTCTGAGGTACTTTCGAAGTGCTTTTTCGCGCCATCAGGTGACCAGCGCGGGAATGAGAAGCCGTGTGGATTCTACAGTTGCCATGGAAACCCGCGTGAGCGCAGGAGGAGAATACACGATGAGTCCAAATGGTTTCGTTTGAAAATAAGTGTGAATATTAGACCAATTCGAAGCCACAACAGTGTATTCTACACGATATGTAACCTGTATTCACTATTAAACGCTGTCAACCCAAAAAGAGTGTGTGTGAGTTCTTCTTAAGCCCTCGTGATGTCTTTGCATGCGAGGCACGTGCGCGATTAAAATTCCATGCGCGCGCTCTCCCACAGTCCTTGTGAACGCGCAACGTGCCAAACACAAACAGCCCACTGTATGAAGCCCACAAGAGCTGCTGTGCATCTCAAATACTGGGTACATTCAGATTACCTTGCAAAAATATACAAATACGATTTATGAAAATTGCTAAATGAATGGCACATTTGTTTACTATGTAATATTCTAAATAGAAAAGCATAATAAAGTCATCTATGGTAGCTAAATACTGTATTATTTTTAAATATACTATTGACTTTATTCTGAAATGCGCTCATTTTTGTGATCGTTTTAGAACTTCCGATTCAGTTGCATATATAGGAAACTACTGTAGGAATAGTAAAAGGCAGATAATGGTCACACTTCTTGCCCTACAAACAATTGTGTTCATCACTATAGGCTACATAAAAAAGAAAATAATAGGGAAATATCAGTTTGCAACATCTACACTAGCAGCATAACAAGCTTTTTTAACGTCTAAAAATCTATGAAAGTGTATGAAACCAGAAGTCTTGAGCCAATAAGATTCCAATGGCTGTTGTTGCTATAACACCACAACTATAGTTATACAAAACTAATTACCCAATATTGCAACTATTGGGTACATTATACTACAAAACGCCACTGTTTACTGTAGTTAAAGACAAAATAAAGCATACTACAGTATTTATTAGTTTTTTGCACCAAAATATACACTCACTGGACACTTTATTAGCTACACCTTACTAGTACCGGGTTGGACCCCTTTGCCTTCAGAACTGCCTTAATCCTTCATGGCAGAGATTCAACAAGCTACTGGAAATATTCCTCAGAGATTTTGCTCCATATTGACATGATAGCATCACACAGTTGCTGCAGATTTGTCGGCTGCACATCCATGATGCCAATCTCCCGTTCCACCACATCCCAAAGGTGCTCTATTGGATTGAGCTCTGGTGACTGTGGAGGCCATTTGAGTACAGTGAACTCATTGTCATGTTCAAGAAACCAGTCTGAGATGATTGGCGCTTTATGACATGGTGCGTTATCCTGCTGGAAGTAGCCATCAGAAGATGGAGACACTGTGGTCATAAAGGGATGGACATGGTCAGCAGCAATACTCAGGTAGGCTGTGGCGATGATGCTCAATTGGTACTAATGAACCCAAAGTGTGCCAAGAAAATCTCCCCCACACCATTACACCACCACCACCAGCCTGAACCGCTCACACAAGGCAGGATGGATCCATGCTTTCATGTTGTTGAGGCCAAATTCTGACCCGACCATCTGAATGTGGCAGCAGAAATGGAGACTCATCAGATCAGGCAACGTTTCTCCAATCTTCTCTTGTCCAGTTTTGGTGAGCCTGTGTGAATTGTAGCCTCAGTTTCCTGTTCTTAGCTGATAGGAGTGGCACCCGGTGTGGTCTTCTGCTGCTGTAGCCCATCCGCCTCAAGGTTGGAGGTGTTGTGTGTTCAGAGATGCTCTTCTGCAGACCTCGCTTGTAACGAGTGCTTATTTGAGTTACTGTTGTCTTTCTATCAGCTGGAACCAGTCTGGCCATTCTCCTCTGGCATCAACAAGGCATTTGCGCCCACAGAACTGCCGCTCACTGGATATTTCCTCTGTGTCGGACCATTCTCTGTAAACCCTAGAGATGGTTGTGTGTGAAAATCCCAGTAGATCAGCAGTTTCTGAAATACTCAGACCAGCCCGTCCGGCACCAACAACCATGCCACGTTCAAAGTCACTTAAATCCCCTTTCTTCCCCATTCTGATGCTCACTTTGAACTGCAGCAGATCGTCTTGACCATGTCTACATGCCTAAATGCATTGAGCTGCTGCCATGTGATTGGCTGATTAGAAATCAGCATTAACAAGCAGTTGGACAGGTGTACCTAATAAAGTGGCCGGTGAGTGTATTACCTATATTCACTGGCTAATGATAATGGTTTCCTAATTTTTACACAGTGATGGAGGAACATCACCCATATATGAGAAGCTAACAGACAGATGAGTGCAGAGTGCAGTGTTATATTTATTCATATAATATATTTGCAGTATACATTAAATATCTGCAGTTCTGTTGACCTTCATTTACAGCTGATGTGAAAGGGCAGAACGGAAGTGGGGAGTACAGTTACACAAGGCTTTCGCAGGTACATCCGTCCACGTGCTTTATAAAGCGCTGCAGCGGTGAAGTCTAGAAGGGATACAGCTGCGGACACTCGCATCCCTATAGCATAATTTTTATGACACTATACAACAATAATTAATATTTTGACATTACTGTGAGGGTTGAGTTTAGTGTTGGAGTGGGGGTAGACTTTTATAAAATTCAATTTATTGTGTAATTTAATAAATAATATGTATGATTACTGTTTTTACATTACTGTGAGGGTCGAGTTTAGTGTTGAGGTAGGTGTTAATAAAATACTATAAATAGTAAATTTAATAAATGATATGAATAATACTCGGTATAATTAATGTTTATCGTGATGGTTGGTTAATGTAGACGTTAATAAAATACGATTTAAGGGTCTATTTAATAAATTATATAAATAGTTCTCGGTATAATAACTGATTTTAAATTACTGTGAGGGTTGGAGAAGGGGTATACGTTAATAAAATACAATTTAATCGTTAATGTATTCAATAATATGAACAATACTCTGTATAATTACTGTTTTTACATTACTGTAATGGTTGCGTGTAGGATTGGAGTAGGGATTGCCGCTTGACGTGAGTATAATGCAATTTAATGGTTAATTTAATAAATAATATAAACATATCTCGTTAACTTCCGGTCGCAGCCGTATCCCTTTTCTGCAGCAGCAGCAACAACGGTGAAGGGGGCGGAGTCTAGCGCATATGTTACTCCCCTCTGCTACACCACGGCGGAGCAACAAGTCGCAACCGGTCCGCTGAATTTCCCGTTGAACGGTGATGATCAGCTCTCGTGCCCTTGAGGAGCAACAACTCTCGGGTTTTATGATCATTTATGATGCTAATTTGCGATAATCCGATGTGAATGTACCAGCGGACCTGATGGAGAACCGCATCAGCTGTGTTTGCTGTGAAATGACGGACTGGAGATCAGTTTGAAGGTAAGAAACGCGATGTACACTAATGTCCGCTTACATATACTGTATTTCAGGACACCCTACTGCGGTTTACACTGATATTATTGCACATTTAGCAGTACAAAGATTATGTTTTAGTGGATATACGAGCACTAGAGTCCGTGTTATTCGTTTAGTAGCGAAACTCTTTGCCACGTTTGCAGTGTTTTCATCTAAAAACCAACACAATTCTGATGTTTACAACTATACTGAAGGTTGATAATCATTATTAAACCACATACAGACTTTATTTAATGCTAAACACGCGATAATTGCTTATATGATGCTATTATTACATTTATTAGATATTTAACTAACATTATTTGCCAGTATTCGTATTAAATACGTAGAATTCGTACAATATATGAGATATTCCTAAGGTTTTATTTGGGATTTTTTACTTCTAAACTATAAACTAATGCCATTCAGTAGTGTTTTGTATTTACGAAATTATGTATTTTAAGGAAAATCCCTTTGGAGAGTACTCTTGTAATACCACTGTTGCAAATATAGTCGTATTTGGGTCAAATATCTGCATCGAATTACATTTACATAAGTGATTATATGTGCATAGAAAGCATAGAAAGTGTTTTTAGTAATGTTTTAGTGAAAATGAAAGGTCTAAAATGGGTGGAATGTTGCTTCATTGTCATCAAGCATAACAGATATAAAAATTAAAAAATTAAATATTGCAATTCTGACATATTGAGGAGTGGAAAGATGTTCTTGGTGATGTTTTAGTGGATATACGAGCACTAGAGTCCGTGTTATTCGTTTAGTAGCGAAACTCTTTGCCACGTTTGCAGTGTTTTCATCTAAAAACCAACACAATTCTGATGTTTACAACTATACTGAAGGTTGACATTAATTATTAAACCACATACAGACTTTATTTAATGCTAAACACGCGAGAATTGCTTATATGATGCTATTATTATATTTATTAGATATTTAACTAACATTATTTGCCAGTATTCGTATTAAATACGTAGAATTCGTACAATATAAGAGATGTTACTGAGGTTTTATTTAGGATTTTTTACTTCTAAACTGTAAAAAATGCCATTCAGTAGTGTTTTCTATTTACAAAATTTTGTATTTCAAGGAAAATCCCTTTGGAGAGTACTCTTGTAATACCACTGTTGCGAATATAGTTGTATTTGGGTCAAATATCTGCATCGAATTACATTTACATAAGTGATTATATGTGCATAGAAAGCATATAAAGTGTCTTTAGTAATGTTTTAGTGAAAAGAAAAGGTCTAAAATGGGTAGAACGTTGCTTCATTGTCATCAAGCGTAACAGATATAAAAATTAAAAAATTAAATATAGTAATTCTGACATATTTAGGAGTGGAAAGATGTTCTTGGTGATGTTTTAGTGGATATACGAGCGCTAGAGTCCGTGTTATTCGTTTAGTAGCGAAACTCTTTGCCACGTTTGCAGTGTTTTCATCTAAAAACCAACACAATTCTGATGTTTACAACTATACTGAAGGTTGACATTCATTATTAAACCACATACAGACTTTATTTAATGCTAAACACGCGATAATTGCTTTATGATGCTATTATTATAATTATTAGATATTTAACATTATTTGCCAGTATTCATTTAATATATGAGATATTCCTTTGGTTGTATTTGTTTTTTTACTTCTAAACTAATGCAATTCAGCGGTAAATCCCGTTAGAAAGTACTCTTGTAATTCCACTGTTGCAAATATAGTCGTATTTGGGTCAAATATATAGTGTCTGCATCAAATTATATTTACGGATGTGATTATATGTGTATAGATAGCAAATGGAATGCTGTAAAGTGTCCTCTAATGTTTTAGTAATAATAAAAAATCTCAAATGAGTAAAATATTGCTTCATTTGTCATTGAGCGTGACAGATAAAGTTCTGAAATAAACGAAATGGGGAAAGAACAGTGTTATTCTGACCTGCACAATAAAAATATCTAAAAAAAAATGTAATCATACTGAAATTGATTAGGTTTTAAGTTATTTAATGTTTTGCTGACAAATGTGTGGTTTGAAACGTAATGGCTATAGTTATATTTTCGGATATATTATGACATGCCATACTAGAGCTAGTTTGACAGCATTATGTATTTGTTTTATGATCATTACAAAAACATTTGTTTGTTCAGCACATTTGTTTTTCAGTGTTTTTGTCAGTTGTGTTTTCGTTGCATTGTGAAAATGCTAAAACACACCCAATAGAAACAGCAGCTGGTGTTTTATTGAGTTGGAGGCATTCTGTGTTGTGTTTGCAAGGGTTAAACAGCCATGGGTAACTCAAGGAGAGATGAGGAAAGTAATTGAATGCGCCACAGCTTTTCTTTGAGTTTTCAGCTCTCTGTGTTCATCATTTACATCAAAGCAGGCTTATTATGGTATCAAATGTTCTTGTTGCGAATACTTACTGAAGCTTTTATCTCGGTATTAGCACGATATTGACTTAAAGCTGCAAAAAGGGTTACTTTAACTGGCATAGTAACTAAAAATTCAGTTCATGTTTATTTCTCCAGCGCTTTTACAATGTAGATTGTGTTACAGCAGCTTAACACAGAAGTTCTAGTAAACTGAATCTGTCAGTCCAGTTTTCAGAGTCGAAGTTCAGTTTAGTTCAGTTCAGTGTGGTTTAATTTTCACTGCTGAAAGTCCAAACACTGAAGAGCAAATCCATCCGTGCGCAGCTCCACAAGTCTCAAACCAAGCAAGCCAGTGGCATGAACAAACTTCACCAATTGACCAAAGTGAAGGGAAAAAGGCATTTGTGTATTGCTTTGTTCTATAGAATGTTCAAAGTAAACAAAAGTTTAAAAAAGGATGATAAAGTACAACATATAATACAACTGTATTTTATTTTTAACTCTTAAAACAACAACTTTATTCAAACAAGTTATTAACCATTAATTAAGAAATTAACTATTTACACCAAACAGCAAAAAAAAAAATCGCTAAAAGTTTTATGCTGACTTGAGGTGGTTTTAGACTTGTTATGTGAATAATGGGAGATGAAAACGCATTTGCCAAATAAATAAAATCTGACATAATCAAAATTGTTTACTGTTGGTTGCTAGGTTACCAATACTACAGTCACCCACTCTAAAGGCTGATTTATACTTCTGGGTCGAGTGATCAGCGTGACCCACGGCGCCTGCCTTGCGCATAGCTGTGCATTTATACTTCTGCGTGCTGTTTGTGTTGCTCTGCAATAACACTTCCCAAATGCTAGCTGGCAGTAGGTTTTTATGTTCCTCTGTGTCGAGTTTCTTCGCGGGAACATTTTGTTTGTTTGTTTTATTGCTATGCTACAAAAAACTGAAATGAAATGTTTCAGTTGTTTGTTTGTTTGTATACTTTATTGTCCCTCAAGGGGAAATTTTTGTAGACTCACAGAACACTTCAGCAAGTTCTGACACAATAAAAATGATAAAATAAGCAAACATGCAAAAGAATTACAACATAAGCACACTATCGATCAGTGTTCAATAGTCTGATTGACACTGGGATAAAAGTGTTCTTAAGTCTGTTCGGCTTCCAGCGGAAGGTTCTGTATGTTCTACCAGAAGGTAAAAGATCATAAAATGGGAAGAGTACATGACATGGATTGTTCAGAATTCTTTTGGCTTCATTCAGGGCTTACTCACACTATGCTATCCAAACCGTGCCCAGACCCGTTTCCCGGATCATTTGAGAAGTGTGAGTGCTCTGAATCGGGCTCAGGCACGGTACACTTGGGCGGCCCTGGCCCGGTTGGAAGAGGTGGGCCAGAGCGCGGTTCACTTGGGCTCAGGCGCGGTACGCTTACAGTGTGAGTGCAAGCGTGCCTAAGCCCGAAACTGAAAGTGAGACGTGACTTTTAAGGGACTGTTTCATATGGATTAATAATCATTCGTACTGTTTAATGAACACAAACTGTCGTAGATTATTAAAGACGCAAACCCCTCACTGCACGTCAGCTGCAGCTTCAGCAAACCTCCTAATTCCTGCAGCATGAGGACTTTATGATTGTTTATAAGCGTCAAAAGTGGCTGATCTGTTCAATGAAATATTAGACTGTGTGTCATCGCATATCAAACCACCTAAACGATATAACTAAAGAAATCTCCACTGTGCTGAGCGAGAGTGCTTACTGAACAGCGCATCATCGATGACGTAATCGCGCCCAGGCCCAAATGTAATGCGAGTGCGGGCCGTCCAGGAGACGGCAGGGGGGACAAGCGTGCTTTGACCCGGTTCAAGGCAACTGTACATAGTGTGAGTACGGCCTCAGAGTGCATTGCTCGTAGAGTGTTTGAATAATGGTAAAGGTTTCTGATCCTATTAGTCTCATAGCAATTCTGATAATAAAAAACGTTTTTTGATTTACAGAAAGATTGCCATAACATGTAGATAGACCATACCTGATGACTAGGCCCACACGGAATCTGTGTGCGCAAATTTCCCGCAGATTTTCCGCAGATTTTTAGGCCATCATTAATTCTGTTTATTTACTTGAGTAAATGTGTGTAAATCTGAATTTGTTCAGTTTTTAAATTACACATATTTCACATATTAAGGTTTTAGTTTTGAGACTCCCAGAATAATTCCACAGAATTCTGCAGATTTTTACCAAAATTCTCTGCAGAAATTGCAAAAAAACATCCGCAGATTCCGTCTGGCCCAACTGATGACACTCTCAAATACAGCCTGATAAAATGAGTACATGATTTTCTTGTCAACACCAGTTAAATGTTTCAAATGAATCAGATTTTTTTCTTAAAAAGTACATACATGTACTGTCACCTGATGGATAGAAGACAATGCAGAGACATTAGTGAGCAAATTAAGGCAAAGGCAGACGGGTATTCAGCATTGATTCCACTGTGTTATAAATGTGATTGTTTTTATTGTAATTAATAAGTTATCATTAAATAAAATATACTGTATTAGTTAATACGATTTAAAGTAATATTTTTTTTTTTTGTTTTTTTTAATTTTATAAAAAAAGTTGGAAATTCCAATGGCAACTGAATACCTTCGAACCACGGCTCTCAATGATATTTGGTTTTTGGCCCTTCATACGAAAAAGTTTGGGCACCCCTGATCTAGAGCTACATCACGGGACTCAACGCTTGTAAACACTCGCTTCAACGGGTTTGCGCGGCTCTCGGCCCCGCCCACACTGGTCACAGCTACTAAGCTGACCAATCATAGAGCTTGTGCTTAGCACTGTTACGACATGTAGTTGAGAGGTGTGAGTCAGCGTCGGCCTCAGCCACGTGAGGACTATTCAACTGTGCGGAGGCTCTGCCGGACCATATATGTGCGCTTGACGCAGAAGTATAAATCAGCTTTAATCATGGAAATGGACCTAAAGGCCGGCTCACACTGCGATTTATTTATTTTATTATTATTATTATTTTTTTTTTTATATAATCCTGAACAATTGTAGCATGTCAGACTGCACGAACATGGCTCCCATGTCAAACTGTTAGATCACAGCTATCATAAAGTCAGACTGAACGACAATGCAGACACGCCAAACATGAAACAAAGCGCTCCTGGAGTTTGACGTCATCCACCATCCGCGTTCTGAAATGATTCCTCACAGCAAACGTAAACAATCTGTAGCGGCAATTTTACAGACAGTGTGTCTCAATAATAAAACCAGGAAGAAAAAGAACTGTTTTGACATTTCCCCACGACCATTTGAATTGTCGCACGAATCGCGTCATCAAATTCGGAGCTCCTATTGACGCTTATCGCAGCTGTTGTCACACTGCAGGAAAGTGTCTGAAACCTTCTGACTCTGCCAGAACTTCATCGGAGGAAAAATCTGATCGCAACAGGCATTAAGCGGCTGTCTGTGAACATGTCAAACCAACGATCAAAGATCAGGATTTTAGGAATCTTTTAGAATTTCCCAAATTTGTCTCAGATGACAAAATCCTTGCTAAAATCTCACAGTGTGAGTTTTTTTTTTTTTTGAGAACTTTGAAAATTTGATGGAAACTAATCTCATGTTTATTTTCACGTTCTATTGTATTATATAGGATTGGGAATCTTCACATACAATATTAATCACAATACCGTGATTTTTATATATGTTGCGATTTTCTACGATGTATTGAATTGTACAGTATTACATTTATCCAATTTTAAATTCATTCATTCATTCATTCATTTTCTTGTCGGCTTTGTCCCTTGCGGGGTCGCCACAGCGGAATGAACCGCCAACTTATCCAGCACGATTTTACGCAGCGGATGCCCTTCCAGCCGCAACCCATCTCTGGGAACTTCCACACACACATTCACACTCATACACTAAGGACAATTTAGCTTACCCAATTCACCTGTACTGCATGTCTTTGGACTGTGGGGGAAACCGGAGCACCCGGAGGAAACCCACGCAAACGCAGGGAGAACATGCAAACTCCACACAGAAACGCCAACTGACCCAGCCCAGCCGAGGTTCGAACCTGCGACCCAGCGACGTTCTTTCTGTGAGGCAACAGCACTATCTACTGCGCCACTGGGTTGCCCCAATTTTAAATTATGTGCACAAATTAAAACTTTGGCAGCGTCTGTTTTAACTAAACAGAAACATATTTCTTTATTTTTAATCACACTTCAATTTTATTGAAAGTTGTATTTATATATTTTATTTAATTCTTTATTTTACTAACTGCATACCGAAGCTGACCCAGCGCACCATAAAAAACTCAAGTTCGACAGCACCGTCTAGTGGTCTGTAAAGAAATTTAATTTCAAATATCAATATAGTATATTAGAATAGCAAATATATTACCGATATATCGATATGGGCGTTTGTGCATCAATATATACCTTGTAGGGGTGCACGATATTGGAAAAATTGGACATATTTGCGATATTTATGCAGTATATATTGCGATATAAATATAATTTCACCTGATAAATTAAATAGCTCTATTTGGAAAGATTTAATTCATTTAGATAGAATTGGGATGATCAAGTTTTTTCTGTGCATTGCATTTGCATAAATTATAATAAATTACAAGCATATATAATTACAACAGAGCAAGAAAATTGAAGAAATTGAAAAAAATAACATGGTCATCATTAAATAAACCATTTAAAAATAATGATATTTAATAATATTTGTATCTTTTTAATGTTTAATAATTCACCTAATCCTCTGATGTGATTTTTATTGCGTTTTTGAGGATACACACATTGCAATATCGATACTCAAATGTTATATTGTGCAGCCCTTATACCTTCTCTCTTGTTGTACAGCGCTGTGTTTATGTTTACTTGTATTATAAATAAATGAATGAATTGAAGAGAAATGACCGTGTAGAATGTTGTGCTGTTATTCTGCACCGATGTTTTCTCACACTCCTATTGCATCTTTGAATATTGGCTCATATCTACATCAAACAAACTCTCGTGTTGTCTGTTCTCTTAAAATACACCAAGCCCTTTGCTTTGACTGTAACGCTGTTTGTTTTGTCATAAGTTACACAACCTTGAACAGAAAAGGCCGGTGTGTTCATTTTTCCTGTGACGTGGACGTGGGTTTCCACAGTTTCAGTGAGTGCTGTCGACAATCGCTGACCTCCGAGCTTTCCACATGTAAACACAAGCCCTCTTTGTGTTTGACGGCTATAATTAGAGTCTATTAAAATCAGATTTGATTGCATTAGACAATAGATGAATGGTGCTCTGAATATGATCTGCTGTGTGTCTGAAGTGAAACACTCTTTACCCGTTGCTGTGAATGTGAAGTAAGTGGTTTTGCGGTCGCCTCGGCTTCTGTTTATATTGGAAGTCAAACAGTATTGCTTGGCTCCAATTGCAAAAGCAAATGTCATGCGTGTGTTTGTGTTGAGAAACAGATGCATGTGCATAAATGCTCTTGGAAATGTGCTGCTGCATGTGAACGGCACAGCTCAGCCAGAAATAAAATCGTGTTCATGGTTTACTCGCTCTCAAGTGCTTGCAAACCTTTATGACTGTCTTCTGGTGAGCAAATGAATACCCATTGACTTTCATAGTATTTGTTTTTACTATTATGTTAGTCAATAGTGGTGGGGAAAGTTGAAAGTACTGCATTGAAATATTGAGTGACTCCCCAAAAAAGTAACTAGTTGTGTTACTCGATTATTTATTATAGTAATGCGTTGTTATTTTTGCGTTACTCGTTCTTAGGCTTGTTATAATAATCAATATATGGATTTATCACACAACACATGGACATGAACTCAATCATTTTTGATGATACAATATATATCGCTCATACATAAACAATTCTAGCTGCATTTGAGCTGATGTTGCAACATCTCTATCTCTATTGGAGGCGTCAGTGTCAATGAAATATCCGGAATATTAAGATGTGTTCTTTGGACGAGTGCACTTGATTTAGGATGATATTATAGTGTCATTCTGGCATTATATAATGATGAGTGGCACAAAATGACAATAATATCGTTTATCACATCATATTTTGGTGCAATATATCCTACAAAAAAATAGATATTGTGACAGGCCTACTTGTTTTGACCTGGCTGAGGCTTGATCTCTTAACCTTTTTACTTGTTTTAATAGAGAAGCTTTGCTATTAACAACGCTAGGGCTGTGCGATTATTCGAAATCGAATCGCAATTGCGATTTGAAACTTTGCGATTAGCTAATGCAATATGAAATGTATATTATTAAACTTCCCTCACCCAGAGCAAATGCGTGACTGCCGTCTGTGTGTGACAGTCTTCAGGGTTCAACGCGAAGGATTTTTTCTACTGGCCTGATCGGGCCAGTGGTTCAGATTTTTACTTGCCCTGCCAATATTTTCACTGGCCCCACCTAAAAAAAAAAAAGTTAAAAGTTATTTCTTAGCCACATATTTTAAATAAGGTGTCAAAAATAACATAACGTCTGTGAATCTAGAAATAAAATATAAAAAAAAATTTAATAAATGTATAATGAGCAAAATTCAGTGTTATGTAAACAAAAAGAGTAGTATGGAAAATGTGCAGGTATTTTATCGCAAAACAAAAGGTGGCTGACCTGCCGCCTAACGGCAAAGTATGCAAAACATCACTTCATTTTTTTTTGTCATGTTGTACCCAAGTAATTGTCCGCTGTAATGTAATGGTTGTGACCAGGTTATGGAAAAAAATAACATGCTCACAACATCCAATCAGATAAGAGGAACTGAAAAGCAATATGGTGTTTATGTCATCAAAGAAAAGGTAGCATTTAAAAGCACAAACTGTTACTTGATTTTTTATTTTTTTTATTTTTTGCACGCAATTGACAAATAGTCGCAGGCAAATTAAACTTTAGTGACAAGCAGCACTGGCCTGATCGGGCTAGTAATGATCCTGTCTACTGTCCTGAACATCTCTCACGCTGGCCCTGGGCCATCGGGCAGTCCTTATTGTTGAGCCCTGCAGTCTTACTAGCCAACTGAGTGAGCACACTTTCATTCAGCCCAATCAGAATTGCACAACTGAAATACACTTAGAATAGCCTAGCAACCGCTTAGAACACCCTAGCAACACCATAGCAACCTACTTATCTGCCTACTTCTCTATGCCAACTGTTTCTAAACTTTTTAAAAGCTACTTTAATTCTTTAAACTTTTAAACTACTTCAAACGATCAGACTAGGCTTTCTCAAGCCACCATAAAGTTTGTCTACAAACTTTACTTTTCTAGTTTATCCTGATGACAGGGTTGCAACGATTACCCGGTTTCACTATTAACCGTGCTTTAATTTGTCATGGTTAATTAATTATAAAGGCTTCTCAGCACCGCATTTCTGCCCAGAACAAAAATACAGCAACCAAACAAAGTTATGCCAACTCTGCGCTAGTTTGTACACCGAGACTAATAACCTCGCACACTGGATTAACTATGAATAAGGTTATTAAGTAAGGCAAGCTCGTGTAAATTGGTTATTACCAATGGAGGGACGCGCACGCAGGGGCGCCACTGGCCACCACGGGCCCTATGATAAGCGAATTGTATCTAAAGTGAAGGGGGGGGGAGTTGTGATGTCGTGCATGAAAGTGAAGAGCGCGGGTGGGGGGTGCTTGGGTCGTGCATGAAAGTGAAGAGCGAGGTGGGGTGGGGTAGTGATGTCGCGTATGAAGGGGGGGGGGTTGTGATGTCGCGAATGAAAGTGAAGAGCGTGGGTGGGTGTCGCGGGCCCTTTTATAATGTCTCTGGGGGCCCCCTGAATGTATTGTCCCTTAGAATCGTCCTAACTACCCCACCGCGCACGCAACGCAACGCAACGCGCACATGCGTTTCAGCCGCACCCAGTTAAGATGACAGGGAGATGTATGACTGCGAGAACTGCAAACGGCTGAAGTTTGGGGAAGAAGCAATGAAAAGTACACAGGTTTGCAAACCCACTTAAAGTTACAAATAATGGCGCTGATGAGACCATGTTAATCCGAGAGAGTGTTAATCCGCCAGCCGAGATCAATCGAGTGATTTTAGAGAGTGCTGAAAGACTCGGAGTGGATCAGCTGTTTAATGGCCCGAATCTCAATGCGTTGCATTCACTGCGTGTTCAGCGCAAATGGACGCTAAATGTAAAATCTAACACAGTATAGTCAAAAATTACAGAATAGGGACGTTGGTATAGTATAAAAACAACAGTGCAAAATGTATATTTCTTACTGCAATGGTTCATTGTTGCTTGACGCAAAACATACATTTATTTATCAACGTAACAGCTGGACTTTTTATCGCAGATAACTCACATTTAAGCACATTCATCATGAGAAATGCAATACATTGTTAGTATTAGTCATCATTAATATTTTATAAATATTAGACATTAATTTTGGAATTATTGCACAAATGTCAATGTCATAATAGAATTAGTTAGTTTCTGTTTTTTGTTAGTCCTGATTGATGTTGTTTACAAATACAATAAATCTGTTAATATACAATATGCAGGAGTGCTCATTCATTGTTGGTGGTCCTACTTTTTTTCTGGTGCTCCTACACTGCAATGCTTTTTTTACTTAGATTATTTGTCTTGTTTCTAGTCCAAATATCTAAAAATTCATAAATCAAGAAACATTTTGTTGGCAAGCAAAACATAATGTCTTGTTTTCAGAAATAATATGCCAAAATTAAGTCAGTTTTTCCTTAAAACAAGCAAAATAATCTGCCAATGGTGTCAGCAAAATAATCTTGTTTTTCCTTTTGACATAAGATTTTGCTTCCCCCATTGTCAGATTATTTTGCTTGTTTTAAGGAAAAACTCACTTCAGTTTGGCATATTATTTCTGAAAACAAGACATTATGTTTTGCTTGTCTAGAAAATTCTTCTTGATTTAAGAATTTTTAGATATTTAGACTAGAAACAAGACAAAAAATCTAAGTAAGAAAAGCATTGCAGTGTAAATGTTTGAAGTTGGGAGCGCCGGTGCTACCAAGTAATAGTTAATTTCGAGCCTTGCATTAGACAGATACTATTTTTTTATTCTCATTTTTATTTATTTACTCATTGTTCTGTCGTTTATTTACAGCGCAAAAATTATTTGTTTAAATATCAAAAATGTCACTTATTTTTAAGCACAAAGAGAAAAGTTGGACTATTGTTTGTTTAATATTAGTATGTGCTGTATTAATTGGTTACTGAGCAGCAATAAACAACACTTTAAAATATGAGGAGTTTTCATGTGATTTTCTAAACTAGTCGTGTTTTTAATAAATGCACAATAATCGTGATAACCGTGATTATTTCTCAGACTATAATCGTACAACCAAAATCTATAATCGTTGCATCCCTACTTGATGTGCATGCTTGAGATGCTCTTGAGATCTTAAAATCTCCAAGAGAGATTCAGCAGTATTAATTGCAGTCATTTTTCCAGCAGATGTCCTTTGAATGCATCTTTCAGACCTCTTCCTCCAGACGTCTCATCAGCCTCTGTTCTGCTTGGGTTATAAATGCCAGCTCATGTAGAGTTATACAGACACTAGAGTCTGCTGTTAGTCACGTCAGGACGCAGAACGTGTCGGCTGGGGAGATTTTCTTATATTTGCATTATTTCTAATTCATGCTTCTGAACTTCTGACATCCTTCTAGTGCGCTTCGTGGCCAGATGTCGACCTTTTGCCGGTTTGCATGTCTGCTCACTGTTTAATCATGTTGTACCTGCAGGTGGGATCAGGGTTGCCAGGTTTTCACAAAAAAAACAAGCACTGTGCCAATCAAACTATGACACTCTAGTTAATTAAAAGTAGCTCATAGATAGCATATGCATCATTTCAGAACAATCAACTGCGTTGTTTAGATTTTAGTAACGATAGCTTTGACTTTTTATTCAGTTTGTGGTCTCATTTTGTTTGTAACACTGTAAGCTATGACGTTGTGTTGCTTTTTACTACAAAGAGACTGTTTTTGTGCATAAGTAAGCTAGTAAAGGATGCTACAAAGAGACTGTTTTCACTCATAAGTAAGCTAGTAAAGGATGTAAACAGCAGGTCTCTGGAAGAAACTGAAGTGAATAACCATCCATAATTCAACACTGTTGAGTCATTGGACTAAATGTGCTGTATGGGATGTTGTTTTAAGGATTCTTACCTTTTAAAATAATCCGCGATGTACAGGAATTAATGCGTGTGTGTCTTTTTACGATGATAGATATGTACTCCATATCTCTTACACAAATTTAGCAGATACATTCTTTATAAGCTTTCAATTAAAGCTGGTGCCAAAGTGTGCCAAGAAAATCTCCCCCACACCATTACACCACCACCACCAGCCTGAACCTCTGACACAAGGCAGGATGGATCCATGCTTTCATGTTGTTGAGGCCAAATTCTGACCCGACCATCTGAATGTGGCAGCAGAAATGGAGACTCATCAGACCAGGCAACGTTTCTCCAATCTTCTCTTGTCCAGTTTTGGTGAGCCTGTGTGAATTGTAGCCTCAGTTTCCTGTTCTTAGCTGACAGGAGTGGCACCCGGTGTGGTCTTCTGCTGCTGTAGCCCATCCGCCTCAAGGTTGGACGTGTTGTGTGTTCAGAGATGCTCTTCTGCAGACCTCGGTTGTAACGAGTGCTTATTTGAGTTACTGTTGCCTTTCTATCAGCTGGAACCAGTCTGGCCATTCTCCTCTGACCTCTGGCATCAACAAGGCATTTGCGCCCACAGAACTGCCGCTCACTGGATATTTCCTCTTTGTCGGACCATTCTCTGTAAACCCTAGAGATGGTTGTGCGTGAAAATCCCAGTAGATCAGCAGTTTCTGAAATACTCAGACCAGCCAGTCTGGCACCAGCAACCATGCTGATTCAGAAAGCATTGCATTTTACTAATCAGAAATTGAGTTTTGTTTGTAGTATTCACAATATATCTTTATGGAACGTGATTTTTACTTATTATTTTAATGATTTGTGGTGTAAAAGAAAAATTTATCATGTATATTTTGCTATTACTAACAATATACCCATGCAACATCAGACTGATTTTGTAGTCCGGGGTTACAAATACATCATACAGGGTTTCTTTTGTGATTAAAACATTATAAACGCTCTTTATGATAGTAATTATAAAGATTCCAGGTACTTCTCGGTAGCTTTTTTCGATTACTATGATCTTGTACATACTAGGGATGGGCGATATGGCCTAAAATCCATATTGCGATATACATTGCAGCCTCTTGCTATAACGATATATATTGCGATATATAAATTATAATAGAACCATTTCAGAACAGGTTACAGAGACCCTTAGGAAAGCCAAACTGCTATTTTTTTTAAGAAATAAAGAAACGTTGCATGTCATTTTGAGAACATTTATTGTGCAAAAGCAAAACTGTAATTAAACAACACAATGTTGCAGATAAATAAACTAAATGTAGTGGCTTTTAGAAAGAAAGACTTTTCTTTTAAGTCCTTGGTTCCTAAATGCCAAGTTGCAGAGAACAAAAAAACTGGTGTTTAGTTAAGGAACTTACACTGTACTGAAATTACTTCCAGTATTTAATTAGTCCAATAAAATTGTGTATTGCAGATAAATAAAAACATATTTCTAATCTGCAGCCTAAAGTAACACATTTAGTTTTAAACATTTTGTTCTCCTAATGAAATTAAAATTGGTGTCTTGATCTGCTCTTTCTCTCTCTCTCTCTCTCTCTCTCTCTCTCTCTCTCTGTCTGCTGTAGTGTTGGTGCTGCTGAGAGATTGAGACGCACCAGACAAAGTTTGTGAATAAAGTAATGCAAAAATGAATACAATTAATATCGAAAGCGAAAGCAGATTCTCGGACATGTCCGGGGAAAAGAGAATGTATTGTCACCCCAAATAATGAGCTGAATCAGTCTATTTAGTCTTCGCGCTCTTCTTAAAGCTGCTCCCAAATCAGAACAACAGTTCTGTATCCAGCGCGATACAGCGTGTCTCTGTGGGTCTGCATGCAGAGCATGTGAGTCTGTGGCAGAGTTTCTCGCGAACGCAGAACCGGGCCGCCCCAATAATATATCGGCCGCCCAGGTAAAATCTGTGTGGGAGGCACTGATGTTCACTAGACAAGCCACAATATGCCATGCGTTGCTTAGTGCTGTTGTTGCTGTTGCTCTTAATTTCGCGGGTAGATTGCGTCATCAAACATGTATTATCGCGATATCGCAATAGAATTAGAATCTCTATCGTAGGCCAATTTTGTATCGTTTATATCGCATATCGTTTATATCGCCCATTACTAGTACATACTACTCAGCTTGACACTGTTTTTCACACATGTTTATGTATTAGAACATGACCAGTTTTTTATTATTGGAACAATATACATTTATAGGATTAAATATTACAGTGAAACCATATAAATATAGTTGCGTTGATGTATAAAAACATGCGGTTAAATCTACTGTAACACAATTCTGCAGGAAAAATGAGGACTTGGCAACCCTGGGTGAGATGGAAGTTTATGGTATTAAATATTTTAGCGAAACCATATAAATATAATTGTGTTGATGTATAAAAAACAACAATCTACTGTAATACCATTATGCAGGAAAAGTGAGGACTTGGTAACCCTGGGTGAGATGGAAGTTTATGGGATTAAATATTTTAGCGAAACCATATATAGTTGTGTTGATGTATAAAAAACAACAATCTACTGTAATGCTATTATGCAGGAAAAGTGAGGACTTGGCAACCCTGGGTGAGATGGAAGTTTATGGGATTAAATATTACAGTGAAACCATATAAATATTGTTGCGTTGATGTATAAAAACATGCAGTTAAATCTACTGTAACACAATTCTGCATGAAAAATTAGGACTTGGCAACCCTGGGTGAGATGGAAGTTTTTGGGATTAAATATTTTAGTGAAACCATATAAATATAGTTGTGTTTATGTATAAAAAACACAGGTGGTTGTTTTACTGCAGGAAAATTGAGAACTTGGCAACCCTTGGTGAGATGGCAACATAATGCACTGTGCTCTGAGCTCCATCAATCATATAACAATACACTATATAACAATATCATCCTCAATATCTCTCATGGAGACACACAAACAGTGCTCAAAACAATGCAGAAACTGCAGATCAGCACGATGAGATTATGTAAAATGTTCTGAAATTACAGCATCGATCTAAATGCTGAAAACGTCCACTAAGTTTAATTTGTAGTTCAACATGTTGCTCCAAAAGGACAGTACTGTAATATCATAAATGTTTTACAAAGCCCTATTTTTAATGCTCTGAGGCCAAATAAATGGGAATTATTGTAAAATGTGAATCTTAAGATGTGTTATTTTCAGTTTGATGTCTTTGCATTGTTATGGAAATTTATTATTTATAAACTGTTTGTAAATGTCAACTTTTATTGCAATGAAATAGTCATTGAAGCTAATAAATAAGCTCTAAATTCTCTTTAATTCACTCAGTGAAAATCATATTCAGTTGATCTTTATTGGCTTGACTTAAGTGTTGCCAAAGCACTGGATATCACATAAACAGAGAATAAAATAGAGATTATATAATACAAATGAATATAAAACCAAATCAAATTACTTTTATTGTCATGTCATCAGCAGCACGTGTGCTATGATGAGTGAAAAGCTTAGGTGCTGGCTCCAGACAGTGCGAAATACAACAACAGTGCAAAATACAGACAGTGCAAAATACAACGACATTCAACAACATATTCCCCCCCCAAGAAAACAAGACAATGTAAAATTGGCAGTGTTGACAGCGATACGTACGATGGATAGGTGTACACATAGTTGTAGGCAGTATTGTTTTAAGTATGGATTTGTTAAAGTGCAGTGCATGCTACATCTTGATGGGTATGGATGGGTATGGAAGAGTTTGTGTGGGGTGTGTTAAGTGTTCATCAGCCTGATAGTCTGAGGGAAGAAACTTTCCTTCAGTCGGCTGGTGCGTGACCGGATGCTGCGGAACCGTCTGCCTGAGGGTAGCAGAGAGAAAAGTCTATGGCTTGGGTGGCTGGAGTCGCTGATGATTCTCTTGGCTTTCCTCATGCACCTCCTGGTATAGATGTCCTGGAGGAAGGGAAGCTCACCTCCTACTATGTGTCCAGCAGTTCGCACGATCCTATGTAGACCTTTGCAATTGCTGCTGGTGCTGTTTCCGTACCAGGTGGTGATGCAGCCAGTCAGGATGCTCTCCACAGGTGTAGAACGAGCGGAGGATGTGGGGGGTCATTCCAAACCTCCTGAGACGCCTAAGGAAGAAGAGGCGTTGTTGTGCCTTCCTCAGCACTGCATCTGTGTGGGCAGTCCATGTCAGATCCTCAGCGATGTGTACTCCCAAGAAACTTGAAAGTGCTGACTCTCTCCACTGGTGTCCCGTTGATGGTGATGGGAGTGTGTTCTTTCTTCTCTCTCCTGAAATCCACCACCAGCTCCTTGGTTTTGCTGATGTTGAGTGAGAGGTGGTTTTCCTGACACCACTGCGTCAGAGCGTGCACCTCCTCTCTGTAGGCCGTCTCATCATTATCGGTGATTAGGCCCACCACCGTTGTGTCATCAGCAAATTTAACGATGGCGTTGGAGCTGTGTTTGGATGTACAGTCATGTGTGTACAGGGAGTACAGGAGTGGGCTGAGAACACAGCCCTGTGGAGCACCAGTGTTGAGGATCAGTGATTACCACTCAGAAACCAATCAGAAATTAAGGGAAAAAACGAAATATATATAGAATTGGCCAAATTTGGATAAATAACGTCTATGCAACACACAAATGCTTGGCACACAAAATTAATTTCAATGATCACGTCTTTCTATG
Source organism: Danio kyathit (assembly GCA_903798195.1). Classification (NCBI taxonomy): domain Eukaryota; kingdom Metazoa; phylum Chordata; class Actinopteri; order Cypriniformes; family Danionidae; genus Danio; species Danio kyathit. Next base: position 94,273 of record CAIGQS010000170.1, read on the forward strand.
ATACAGATATTGCATATATACCATTTTCTGACTAGCTTTGTATGTCAAAGAATCTTACCTGCAGTGTCTTTGAAACATGTATTACTCTCTCCTCTCCATTTGCATCAGACACTTTCTCATGAATGGAAGAAATGTTTGTATGCAAGTAGTTTGGAAGTAAATCTTTGACCATTTGGACATTATTTGAAGGTATTTTAGCTTCCTGATAGCCTTCTGAGCAGCGCATCAGGAAATCAGCTAAGGCGAGTCTGTGACCGCCGCACTTTCACCTTCTAGAAGAGCTGAATTTGAATAAAACTAAGAGCGAGGTCAGGAGGAGGAGGAGGAGGAGGAGGATTTACAGGTGAGCAACTGACCACCTGTGTAGAGAAGCTGAGTGTCCATACATCCATCCATCCCTTTATTCATCCACCCATTCATCCTTATATTCTTTCATAAATATATATATCCTTCCATATATCCATCAATTTATCCATCCCTTTATCCATCTATCCATCCATCCATTCTTCCATATATCCATCCATCCATATATCCGTCCATACAGCCATTCATACATCCATCCTTATATCCATCTGTCAATTCATCCATCTATCCATCCATCTGTCTGTCCATCCATATATCCATCCCTTTATCCATCTATCCATTCCTTTATCCATCCATCCATCCTTCCATATATCCATCTGTCCCTTTATCCATCCGTTTGTCCATTCATCCATCTATCCATAGATCCATCCTTCCATATATCCGTCCATACAGCCATTCAAACATCCATCCTTATATCCATCTATCAATTCATCCATCTGTCCTTCCATCCGTCTGTCCATCCATATATCCATCCCTTTATCCATCTATCCATCCCTTTATCTATCCATCCTTTCATATATCCATCCGTCCCTTTATCCATCCATCTGTCCATAGATCCATCTATCAGTTCATCCATTCGTCCATCCATCTGTCTGTCCATCCATCTATCCATCCCTTTATCCATCCATCCATCCTTCCATATATCCATCCATCCCTTTATTCATCCGTCTGTCCATTCATCCATCTATCCATAGATCCATTCTTCCATATATCCATCCATCCATATATCCGTCCATACAGCCATTCATACATCCATCCTTATATCCATCTGTCAATTCATCCATCCATCCATCCATCTGTCTGTCCATCCATATATCCATCCCTTTATCCATCCATCCTTCCATATGTCCGTCCATCCATCCTTCCATATATCCATCCGTCCCTTTATCCATCCGTTTGTCCATTCATCCATCTATCCATAGATCCATCCTTCCATATATCCGTCCATACATCCATCCTTATATCCATCTGTCAATTCATCCATCCATCCTTCCATCCGTCTGTCCATCCATATATCCATCCCTTTATCCATCTATCCATCCCTTTATCTATCCATCCTTCCATATATCCATCCATCCCTTTATCCATCCGTCTGTCCATTCATCCATCTATCCATAGATCCATCTATCAGTTCATCCATTCGTCCATCCATCTGTCTGTCCATCCATCTATCCATCCCTTTATCCATCCATCCATCCTTCCATATATCCATCCATCCCTTTATTCATCCATCTGTCCATTCATCCATCTATCCATAGATTTATTCTTCCATATATCCATCCATCCATCCATATATCCGTCCATACAGCCATTCATACATCCATCCATCTATCCATAGATCCATCTATCAGTTCATCCATTCGTCCATCCATCTGTCTGTCCATCCATCTATCCATCCCTTTATCCATCCATCCATCCTTCCATATATCCATCCATCCCTTTATTCATCCATCTGTCCATCCATCTATCCATAGATCCATTCTTCCATATATCCATCCATCCATCCATATATCCGTCCATACAGCCATTCATATATCCATCTGTCAATTCATCCATCCATCCATCCATCTGTCTGTCCATCCATACATCCATCCCTTTATTCCTCCATCCATCCTTTCATATATCCATTCGTCCCTTTATCCATCCGTCTGTCCATCCATCCTTCCATATATCCATCCATCCATATATCCGTCCATACAGCCATTCATACATCCATCCATATATCCATCTATCAGTTCATCCATCCGTCCATCCATCTGTCTGTCCATCCATATATCCATCCCTTTATCCATCTATCCATTCCTTTATCCATCCATCCATCCTTCCATATATCCATCCATTCCTTTATTCATCCGTCTGTCCATTCATCCATCTATCCATAGATCCATTCTTCCATATATCCGTCAATACAGCCATTCATACATCCATCCATATATCCATCTGTCAATTCATCCATCCATCCATCCATCTGTCTGTCTGTCCATCCATATATCCATCCCTTTATCCATCTATCCATTCCTTTATCCATCCATCCATCCTTCCATATATCCATCCATTCCTTTATTCATCTGTCTGTCCATTCATCCATCTATCCATAGATCCATTCTTCCATATATCCATCCATCCATATATCCGTCCATACAGCCATTCATTCATCCATCCATATATCCATCTGTCAATTCATCCATCTGTCCTTCCATCTGTCTGTCCATCCATACATCCATCCCTTTATTCCTCCATCCATCCTTTCATATATCCATTTGTCCCTTTATCCATCCGTCTGTCCATCCATCCTTCCATATATCCATCCATCCATATATCCATATATCCGTCCATACAGCCATTCATACATCCATCCATATATCCATCTATCAGTTCGTCCATCCGTCCATCCATCTGTCTGTCCATCCATATATCCATCCCTTTATCCATCTATCCATCCAGCCAAACATCCATCATCCATGCTTCTACATGTCCATTCATCATATATACATTCATCAATCATTTCATATATCAGTGCATGTATATATCCATCTGTTCATCCATCTGTACTTCCATCCATACAGCCATTCATATATCCATCTGTTCATCCGTCCATATATCCATCCATCCATATATCCATCTATCTGTCCATCTATCCACCCATACATGCATCCACATGTCCATTCATCACATATCCATTCATCCATTTATCCATCCTTTCATATATCCCTCCATCCATCCATCCATCCATATATCCATCCATATACCCCCCCATCTATGCGTCCACATATCCATTTATCATATATCCATCCTTCCATATTTCCGTCCATACAGCCATTCATACATCCATCCACATCCATTTGTCCGTCCATATATCCATCCATGTATACATCCATCCATATATCTGCCCATTCATACATCCATCCATATATTCATCTGTCCATCCATTTGTCTGTCCATATATCCATTCATCTGTCTGTTTGTCCATATATCCATCCATCCATCCATACATCCATACATACCATTCATACATCCATCCCTATATCCGTCAATCCATCCATCCACATCCAATCGTCCACTAATCCATCTGTCTGTCCACATATTCATCCATCCATCCATGCATCTATCCATATATCCATTGATTCATCCATATATACATCCATCCATCCCAGCCATCCATCTATCTGTCCATATAGCCATCCATCCATCCATTAGATGTCTCGTAATGTGTAATGTTTCTCTGAGTGTGTCTATATGAATATGTGTGTTAGATATTTGAGTGTGTGTGTGTGTGTGTGTGTAGGATGTCTCAAAGAGAAAGTGTGAGTGAGAGTGTGTTAGACATTTCTGAATGTGTGTGTGACTGTCTTAGATGTCTTGGAGTGTGTGTGTGTGTGTGTGTGTGTGTGTGTGTGTGTGTGTGTGTGTGTGTGTGTGTGTGTGTGTGTGTGTGTGTGTGTGTGTGTGTGTGTGTGTGGTCAGTCACACCTCTATATTTAGTGCTTGTTATCAGCTTGTTCTCTCTCTCAGTCACTCTCTCCCAGATGTGGCTTGCTGACCAGCTATTTAGTCAGCTGTGTGTGTATGCGTGTGCGCTGTTATCACTTGTCTGAGTGTTTTCACATCTGAAAGGCCTCCAGCTTGCTCCTGTATGGCACATTTCCATTAGAGGACATGGAGAAACATCTGAGGAACGTTCAGTAAAAATATACAAATACATAAAAACTCTGATGTGATTGGTAAATGTGTGTGTGAGGGTGTTTCCATCATTAATGTTGGTCTGCAGCTCTCCATGTCTCCAGCTTTCCATTGTTGCAGATCTGAAATGTTGTTGTGCTGATTGTAAAAGGCCTCAGTCCTCCGTCAGTCCATCATCACAGTGCTTCAGTATTCTTCTTCTTCTAATATTATTACCTCCAGAACTGTCTTGAGCATCTGTCTGCGCTCCCGTCTCACACCTCCAAAAGCCACCGCGTTCATTGTGTTTCGTCTTCTGAGGCGCAGCTCATTTATTAGAGGAGAACAAACACCACAGTGGAGAATCCCGACAGTGCCGCAGACTCCACTTCTCTCATTGATATTAGTGCACGTTTATCAGGAAGATATCATTCTGTTCTCTTTAGTTTCTCATTGGAACGCTGCTTTATTCACAAATGTTTTATGCAATATTCCAGTTCTGTGCATGAATCTATTGTGCATCTTTGTATGGAAGCACAGCTGACGCCTCAGGGTGAATGCGGATGTTTGAAATCTCTATTTTCCCAAAGTGAAAAATGAGCCGTCTCTGCTTTTGTGAGGATGGCTTCATGAAGAGCGTTAATGATAATTCCTGCAGGCTTGAGTTACTGTAAGGAAATCTGCTGCTTTGAATCGAAAGCGATGCTCCGCTGTGTGTCTGATGAACATTTGCTTGCACACCGTTAAACACGAACACACACATTCTGTTTTCTTCAGTGTTTCTGCTTTTTTCTTTAAAGCATTGGCTCTTTCTCACATGCGGCTGGTTGGACTAATGCGATCTGCCCACATGAGTGTGTTTAGATGCTGGCACTTCTGAGCTGCTCAACACAATACACCCTTTCACTTTTCTAGGTCAGCCTTCAGTCTCTCTGTGTGTGTGTGTGTGTGTGTGTGTGTAACCTAATGCTGCATTTCTGTGTGTTTGTGGGAGAAATCTGAGCTTTTTGTGGATAATCATAATGGTGTGTTTTACAGTATGTCTTTAACTCAGTCTAAGCTGCCTATCTAGGGTGTATTTTAAGGGCTTAGTGTTGCAGATATACTTATAGGAAACTTATGGGGTGTTTTTATGATGAATCATGAATCGGCCATACTGGAAGCACAGAACGTAAACAATGCAATTGAACAAAACTGGCATATTTAGTTATTATTATTATTATTATTAATAAACAATGCAACCAAACAACTTGCATATTTTGTTGATTTATTAATATTATAATTAATCAATACAGCCAAATGAAACTTACATACTTTTTGGATTATTATCAATAATAATCAATGCAACCAAATGAAATGTATTTTGTTAATTATTATTATTATTATTATTATTAAACAATGCAACTTGAATGAAATCTGCATATTTTTTTATATTATTATTATTATTATTATTATTATTAATAATACTATTAAGTCACACAATTGTACAAAAGTGGCAAATAATAATAAAATTATTATTATTATTATTATTATTAAGCAATGCAGTTAAACAAAACTGACATATTTTATTATTATTATTATTATTAATAATAATAATAATAAACAATGCAACCGAATAAACATAGCATATTTTGTTGATTATTATTATTATTAGTATTATTAGTATTAAGCAATGCAGTTGAACAAAACGGACATTTTTTTATTATTATTATTATTATTATTACTAATAATAATAATGATAAACAATGCAACCGAATGAAACTTGCATATTTTGTTTATTATTATTATTATTATTATTATTATTAAGCAATGCAGTTGAACAAAACGGACATTTTATTATTAATAATAATAATAATAATAATAATAATAATAATAATGATGATAAACAATGCAACCGAATGAAACTTGCATATTTTGTTTATTACTAATATTATTATTATTATTATTAAGCAATGCAGTTGAACAAAACTGACATATTTTATTATTATTATTATTATTATTACTATTATTGATAAACAATGCAGCCAAACAAAACTGGCATATTTTGTTGATTATTAATATTATAATTAATCAATGCAACCAAACGAAATTTGCATACTTTTTGGATTATTATCATCATTATTATTAATGCAGCCAAATGAAACTGGCTTATTTAGTTGATTATTAGTATTTTTAATAAACAATGCAACCAAACGAAACTTGCATATTTTGTTAATTATTGGTATTATTATTTTTATCATTACTATTAAACAATGCAACCAAACGAAACGTGCATATTTTGATGATTATTGCTGCTGAAATTGATCAACTATTGTCTTGTTTTGAACTGTACAGAATCAGAAAAAAAATCTGAAAGAAACATTCAGAGTACTGTAGACTGAGAAAAGTTATAACGCATCAATCAGAAGAGACAAAATAACCAAAGATCAGGAATAAAAGGATTTCCAGAGCAAGAATCTTGACAACATCTTTGTTTTTATCATGTCTCCTTAAGTAGGTTAAATATTAGGCTAATATCTTTATTAATACAGTTCATACGTGTGTTTTACCACCTATTAAATTCAGTGTGAATGCATCATAAAGTGTATAATCCTTGCTGTTGTTGTTTTTTGGCAGATAATGATGACGGGGCTGATTGATCAGGGTGATGATATGGGCCTGGTGACCCCGATCGAGCTGACGGACCCTCAGAAAGATGAGGAGCCCCAGTGTCCCGCTCACTTCAGACAGAGCCTCATGTGAGAGATGCACATCTGCATATTCATATTCATATACAGAAAATTGACCGCACAGGACTAGCTCAATCAGTAAACGGTCTGCACTATTCCTTTATGTACTACATAGTATGTAAAGTGTAAAACTACTGTGAGTGAATTATTGATGTCAACACCTAAGGATTCATCAATATTTGATTTTACATGATTTAGATTTTTTTGCAATTGATTATCAATTTTAAAAAGAACTTTTGTTTTAGATAACAATAAAAACTGAATGAAACGATGGTGGGAAATAAATCTATGGATTAATGAAGTCAATTAACTCACTAACCAACCAACTAACCAATCATTCAATCAACTAGTCTATCAAGCCACCATCCAAGCCATCAAAAACCCAACAAATCAACCCACCAACCAATCAATCAATTAATCAATAAACATATCCACCCACCAACCAATAAACCCACAGTCCAACTAACCAGTCACTCAAACCAACCAACTCACTAGCCCACCATACAACAACCAACTGACGACTCAATCAACTAATCTATCAGCACACCAACCAACTGGCCAACCAAATAAACAAAACCACAATCAATCTATCAACCCACCCACCTTTCAACCATCTGACCAACCAATCAGATAACCCACCAAGCATCTGACCAACCAATCAATCATCCCACCCACGAACCAACTAACTGACCAACCAATCAATCACCCACCCACCGACCAACCAACTAACTGACCAACTAATCAATCAACCCACCTAACAACCAATCAACTGAACAACCTATCCAATAATCCACCATAATCTGACCAACCAATCAATCATTTTATCAACCCACCGACCCCTCCCATCCACCAACCAATCTAATAATCCACCAGTCTATCAATCACTTAATCAATCCACCAACCTACAAACTAACAAGTCAACCAACTAACCAACCAATCATATAACTTATCAATCATCTGGCTGCTCAGTAAATATATATACACACTCAACCACCAATCAAATAGCCTACCAACCATCTGACCAATCACTCAATCAACCCACCAACCAACCAAATGACCAACTAATCAGTCAATCACCCCACCTACTAACCAATCAAATAACCCACCAACCATCTGACCACTCGATCATTATATCAACCCACTTACCAACCAATCAAGTAACCTACTAACCATCTGACCAACCAATCAATCAATAAATCAATCAATAAACCCACCAACCAACCAGTCAATCCCCCCATTCACTAACCAATCAAATAACACACCAACCACCTGACCAATCAATCAATCAACCCACCTACCAACCACCTAACCAATCAATCAATCAACCCACCAACCAACCACCTGACCAACTAATCAGTCAATCACCCCACCCACTAACCAATGTAATAACACCCCAACCACCTGACCAACCAATCAATCAATAAATCAATCAATAAACCCACCAACCAACCAGTCAATCCCCCCATTCACTAACCAATCAAATAACACACCAACCACCTGACCAATCAATCAATCAACCCACCTACCAACCACCTAACCAATCAATCAATCAACCCACCAACCAACCACCTGACCAACTAATCAGTCAATCACCCCACCCACTAACCAATGTAATAACACCCCAACCACCTGACCAATCAATCAATCAACCCACCAACCAACCACCTGACCAATTAAGCAATCAACCCACCAACCAACCACCTGACCAACTAATCAGTCAATCACCCCACCCACGAACCAATGTAATAACACACCAACCAGCTGACCAATCAATCAATCAACCCACCAACCAACCACCTGACCAATCAATCAATCAACCCACCAACCAACCACCTGACCAATCAATCAATCAACCCATCAACCAACTACCTGACCAACTAATCAGTCAATCACCCCACCCACTAACCAATGTAATAACACACCAACCACCTGACCAATCAATCAATCAACCCACCAACCAACCAGCTGACCAATCAATCAACCCACCAACCACCTGACCAACTAATCAGTCAATCACCCCACCCACTAACCAATGTAATAACCCACCAACCATCTGACCAATCAATCAATCAACCCACCAACCAACCAGCTTGACCAATCAATCAATACATCAACCCACTCACCAACCAATCAAGTAACCTAACAACCATCTGAGCTACCAGTCAAATAACCCACCAACCATCTGACCACTGAATCAATATATAACCCACTCACCAACCAGTCAAGTAACCTACCAACCATTTGACCAACCAATCAATCAAATAACCTACCAACCATCTGACCAACCCATCAATCAATAAACCCATCAACCAACCAGTCAATCCCCCCACCCACTAACCAATCAAATAACCCACCAACCACCTGACCAATCAATCACTCAATTAACCTTTCCACCCACCAAGCAACCAAATGTGACCAATCAATCAACCCTTCAACCATCTAGTTAAATCAAACCAATCAAGCAGATCAGTCAATGGAGGGTCTTAACATAATCATATTGTTCTGTTGGGTTAAATATCGACCCAACAGCACTTACATAATCAGTAAATGTTGATCATCATTCTGTCACACTTGATCATCATTGATCGCACTTCACCACAGTGTGCATGGTGTTCTGCTGGATGAAGTGTGTGTTCTGCAGTTCTGACGGAACACACACACACACACACACACCCTGTTGCTGGATGGAGTGTGTGTTTTCTGCAGCTCAGAGTGAACACACACCCTGCTCCTCAAGTCTGTTCATGTTGTGAGGTCTGCGTTCAGGGCCCGGCCTCCGTCAGCCGTAACACTGACATTCACACTGTTTGTTTAGACGTTTCAGTTCAGCAACCACAGCCACGTCACCTGTGTGCGTGTGCGTGTGTGTGTGTGTGTGTGTGTGTGTGTGTGTGTGTGTGTGTGTGTGTGTGTGTGTGTGTGTGCGTGTGCGCGCGCGCGCGTGCGTGCGTGCGTGCGTGCGTGCGTGCGTGCGTGTGCGTGCGTGCATGCATGCATGCGTGTGTGTGTGTGTGTGTGTGTGTGTTTATGAAACACACATCCAGAAGATGATGGGAACAAATTGAGAAAGAGACTTAAGCAGATGAAAGAATAATGCAAATGGATGTAATGAAGAGGTGGGTGGGTGGTTGGGTTGGTTAGGTGGGTTGGTTAGTTTGTTGGTAAGTTGATTTGATCATTGATTGCTTTTGATTGATTGATTGATTGATTGACTGGTGAGTTGATTGGTTGGTTGTTGGTTTCATTGATTAGTTAGTTGGTTGGTTGGTTGGTTGGTTGGTTTGATTGATTAATTGGTTGGTTGGGTTGGTTGGTTGGTTG
>CAIGQS010000171.1:0-79331 GCA_903798195.1 Danio kyathit
CCATGTATTTTGTGTTTTTGTGTTTTTGATCTGGACCCCACTTTGCTCTCTAACCACATTTAAAGAACTACTGCTTTCAAAGAAAGCTTATTTCCTAATTTATTCAACCTGAATGTGGTGATCCTGGATTTATAAACTACATACTGTAAATATATATATATATATATACACACACGCACACACACACACGCACACACACACACACACACACACACACACACACACACACGCATACGTGTTTTGCTATACTTGTGAGGGCCATGACCCTGCAGCATGTTGTGAGGACCCCCCTTTCTGGTAATGCTAGGAGAATGAAAAAAATAGTAGTGCCACTAGAGGGGAGCCTAGAATCAGGAAATCACTTAAAATTCGCAAAAACACCAAGTTTTCAAAACTGGTGGAGTCGGCTGGAGTTTTGTGAGGACCGCGCTGTTACTAGGCAGATTTCAGTTTAGCGGTTATGGGAAGCGGTTATTAAAAGCGCTAATAGAAGCTGATTTTAGTCCAAATAACACTTTTAAACACTGAATTAATTAGTTTGACTATCCTTTTAATTACTCAAACAGTTCAAAATGCTGATACACTTTGTAAATAAGCCTACTGATTTCATATGATTGGTTAATACACTCTCGACGGTCTCGACTAAGGAAAATCATGCTAGATCACAAAATGGTCATTTCATTTGGTCGGTCATGGTCATTGACACCAATTTCTATTTTTGTGTGTCCGTGAACACGAACCCTGCCAACATTTGGTTGATTCAAGAAATGAACTTACTATAATTAGTGGTGAAACGGATCGAGGTTGATTCCATCCACACAGATCGTTCTCTACGGAATGCACATGACCTCCGGGTTAACTGTAAATTCATCAATCATAGAGAAATGATGTCTGTCCATCTCGCATCCATCCGAACTGCTGCGTAAAGCTGAGTAAAAGCGCAAATGACGAGTCCACGCGCGCCACAGCACTTCCGGAATATCGACTCACTGCAAACTCATGATTCACTAATGCTTTTGACTAGTCAGTCATGATGACACTTACTCCATGCTACCACCTTATAAAGCAGGCTAATAATAATAATAATACTTGTTATATTTATATATTTTTCCAGAGATTTGTCAGCTGTTTACTGTTGCATGTTTTCATATTTATTTTATTTACAGTACACATTTTTATAATGCATGTTGCATGAGTCTAGATGATAACTGTTTAAAAACATTATTTGGTTACACTTTATTTTAAGGTGTCCTTGTTACAGCATTATTATACATTTAAATACTGAGTAATATTAATTAACTACATGCACATACTCTATGGTTAGGATTATGGTTGGCCTACATGTAACATCTATAACAAGGACACCTTAAAATAAAGTGTTACCCAATACTTTTATTGTTAATCTGTTGATATCTTCAGGGTATTTTCAAAACTACATTTTTGTAAAATTCTCCAACCTGCTTATATTATGATAAAGAATAGCAGCTGAATTAAAATCTGTGAGCTGCACTGTGAGTTTGAGCAGTTGCACAACTGAAGAGTTTACAAATCAGAGAAAACAAGACAAAAAAAACACTGCAGTTAAAGTTTACGCTAATGACAAACACCACTCTAACCAGACATGGTCTTGGTCACAAGTTATTTTAGTTTTAGCAGTTGAGTGAAATACCCACTTTGATATAAAGTATAGAGAAACAAAACCTCAGTTATTTGACAACCACCACAATACAAGCTCCAAAAATAGAAATCAGAGAAGATGGTCATTTATTTATAACAGAATGTTTTATTGAATTAAACATCGACACAGAATGCCTGTCAAAAGCAGGCTCACAAGCCCAACACCTAACAGTGTAGTCAGCTCTAAAAGTACACAGCTGGATAGCAAAACTGAAGGAAGAAAGAAAAATGTAAAGTTTTGTTTGATGTGCAGAATAAAGAGTCAGAAAATCAGAATGAATTTAAGAGGGATAGAGGATAGTTCAAGGTTAGTTTACCCAAAAATGACACCTTTTAAGAACAGAAAGTTAATCAATCAGTTTCTACTTTTTTGATTGGATTGCATTGTGAACATGATTTCTCTCCAGCCCCTAGTTTGAAGCACTGGTTCTTTCTCTACACTCTCAGAAATAAAGGTATACGTGAGCTGTCACTGGGGTGGTACCTTTTCAAAAGGTACACATTTGTACTTAAAGGGTCCATATTGCTACCTCAAAAGTATATGATAGTACCTAAAAATGTTAAGAGGAACACTTTGTACTTTTTAGGTACTAATATGTACCCTTAAGGTATTAATATGGACCTTTTAGGTACAAATTTGTACCTTTTGAAAAGGTACCACCCCAGTGACAGCTCACGTATACCTTTATTCTGAGAGTGTAGGCACTTTAAACATGTCTTTCACAGGAACTTTCATTAGCATTATGCAGGTCCCAAGCTGTCGCCAAACCGCTTTTTTTCCAGCATCACTCCAGGGCCTTTTCTGACTGTTCTGCCTGGAAGAACCAACAAAAAAAAGAATCAGAAAAGCACATGACATGATTGAAGTAAACATGTATATTAAGTAGGTATGACTTTGCTTGAGTGTTAATAACAATAAAATCACCATGTATACATCTATTATAGTCCTTGTGTATTGCATTATTTTACATGCGCACTGAACAACACCTAAATTGAAGAATGTAGTAATATAGTAGTAGTAGGAGCAGTAATATCAGTGGAGGCAGTGGTAGGTATTTTAGCATCAGTAGCAGAGGCTTTAGTAGCTTTTAGAAAATTATATGACTGAGTAGTAAAAATGACAGAGATTTCTATGAGGGTTTATGTTTTTGCTGTATGAGCATATATTTCAAATATTGACGTAGTACACATCACAAAAAGTCAAAATAATAGGGATCCTTAAACTAATCCATAAAATTGATAATTATTGATAAAGACATTTGTTGTCAATTAATGGCATTATCAATTAGTTTGAGTGGCAAGACAAAATAACTCAAAATGCTGAAGAGTTCAGATAATGATCTACTTAAGAATGTGAGCTGCCAATAAAACATTAGTAAGAAGAGTTGAGATCAACCAGCATGAGGATGTCTGATAATATTTTTTCTTCTGGAGAAAGTCTTATTTGTTTTATTTCGGCTAGAATAAAAGCAGTTTTTAATTTAAAAAAAGCATTTTAAGGTCAATATTATTAGCCCCTTTAAGCTATATATTTTTTCGATAGTCTACAGAACAAACCATCACTATACAATAACTTGCCTAATTCCCCTAACCTGCCTAGTTACCCTAATTACCCTAGTGAAGCCTTTAAATGTCACTTTAAGCTGTATAGAAGTGTCTTGAAGAATATCTAGTCTAATATTATTTACTGTCATCATGACAAAGAGAAAATAAATCAGTTATTAGAGATGAGTTATTAAACTATTATGAGTAGAAATGTGTTGAAAAAAATCTGCTCTCCGTTAAACAGAAATTGGATAAAAAAAAATAAACAGGGGGGCTAATAATTCAGGGGGGCAAATAATTCTGACTTCAACTGTATATATATTTATAATGTATATGTATATTTGTGAGGCTTTTGTGCATGTTATAAATATTGAAAAGGGGGACAACAATAAATCGCTGTATAAATGCTGTAATGCAGGGCCCTCGAGGCAATTTGTTCCGGCCCCCCAAATAGTGTGACCAAGACATCAAAAATAAATTTAGTTCAGTCGAAAAACGGCCGCTATAGTTATGAAGTGGCGTGCATCTGTTCAATACAGCACGAGCTGCAGTTAAAGGCTGCGCAGAGCGCGAGACACCTGACATTAAGTGAATGGCGCGAGTAGCCAAAACATTTTGACATGTTTGTAGAAAAGGCCTTTTGTACAATGCACTGATATCGTTAATAGGAATGCAATGATTAGCCGATTTCACTATTAACCCCGCTTTTATTCATCAAAGGCTTCTCAACGCCACATTTCTGTTGCACGGAAAAAAGCTGCTGCAACTAGTTATGCCAATACGCACGCACATTGGATTAACTATAGCAGCAAGCCGTTGACATATTGCGTCTTTTCCGCGCGCAAGTACATTATTTCCAATGGAGACGTGTGCATATTGGAAGTGGTGCGCGCACGGCTCACAAGCGGACCGACACACTCGCGCCCTGCAGGCGCGGCAGACAGTAGAAATGATCTCAGGCTGTAGTGGTGAGTGTTGTGCGTGGCTTTCAGTGCAATGTAAACTAAAGATATGTTAGATGAATTATTAAAAATTATTAAAATGATTATGTATGAACGCAGATAATAACAACAGTTCATTTAAATTCTTAGCTAATATATAGCTTAAATTAATATTAGACAAATACTATTTTTATTTATTCTTATTTTTATGTATTTATTCATTGTTCTGTCATTTATTTTCATTGTAAAATTATCACTCATGTTTAAATCAAAAACTTTTTCATTTATTTTTAAGTCCAAAGAGAGAAATGGACCATTGTTTGTTTTTTATTAATATTTTGTGCTGTATTTGGTTACTGAGCAGCAATAAACAACACTTTAATATATCATCAATTCATGTGATTTTCTAAACTAGTCGTGTTTTAAATTTAATAAATGCATAATAATGGTGATAACTGTGAAAGCATGATTATTCTTCAGACTATAATCGTACAACCAAAATCTATAATCATTGAATCCCTAATTGTTATGCAGTTTAAAACAACATATGAATGTGTTTGAATGTAGAAGAAGCCTACTGGAGCAATACACTGATTTTGTGCCTCGAAATACATTTGGATATGCTTGTAAAAAAAGCCACATTGTACAATGCAGTGATGTTATGTAGTTTCAAAATACAACATATTAACATTTTAATGTAGAAAAAGTCAACGTGGGTGTCTTAAGGGGCAAAAATACAGCATATGAGCTCTTATATTGCTGTTGTGTCATCACTCATATTGCAAGTCATATCTCTCCGGCCCCCAGATGCTTTTCATGGACTGGCCCCCCATGACAAACTAATTGAATAGCCCTGCTGTAATGTTTAAATATTTCCCGTTAATAATGCGTGAAGGTCATGTGACCATCAGGAAGAACGCAGCATCTCATTGCTCACAGAAAGCGTTCTCTGTTCTCGCGGTCTCCCGAGTCCAAAAGGGAAGAATTGGTGTTATTTATTCCTTGATTGTTCAAGCTACCTCACAGAAGTGCTCTGTTTGTTAACAGAGTTGTAGAATGTTAAAATAAGGTGAATTAAATAAAAAAAATAGAGAACATCGTAGATCTGTTTCTTCGCTCTTCTTTACTCTTTTTTTTTTTTTTTTTTTAATGTATTATAGAAGTATCGGATCAGGTTTCGGTAGATACTCAAAACAAATAACTCTGACTCAAGGGCAAAAAAACCTGATCAGGACATCCCTAATCTGTATAGAAAAAGGCCATCATTTATCTGAATAACTACATAGCTAACAATCTTACCATTTCTTTCAGTCTTAGACGTTCTGTTTTCTTTGGTCTTTGTGTGTGAGTCAGGGCTTTCTGGGTAAAGAAAAGAGACAGCTTATGAGAGATATATATATATACACACACTAAAATGTATAAATTACTGAACTCTAACACCCAGTTTCACAGACAAGGCTTAAGGCTAGTCGCAGACTAAAATGGATGTTTGAACTGTCTTAACAGAAAATATCTTGCACTGATGTGTTTTAAAGGGGTGGTCCACTAGGATATCATATCTTAAACTTTAGTTGATGTGTAATGTAGCTGTGTGAACATAAACGACATCTTTGAACATAAGACGCTGAAAGTTCAATGTATCGTGAGACATTGACTTTTTACAGAGTTAGCTTAGCAAAACCTACAGCCAACGAAGTTTGGGGACTACAAAAAATACATCAGGACTAGTGATATCACCAACACTTCCCTCCGGTTTCACAAACAAGGTTTAAGGCTAGTCATGGATTAAACTGCATGTTTGAGCTGTCTCAACTGAAAATAACTTGCAGTGAGATGTCTTAAAATATGTCAGTGTCATTTTTTGTCTACAGGTGCACACCAGTAATGCATTTTTCTAAGGCTGATTTTATAAATGTGGCTTAAATAGCCTAATTTAACTAAGGTCTAGTCCTGGCTTAAGCTAAACCCTGTTTGTGAAACTGGATCTTCAGGTTACGTGCATTCACCACGCGCACGCACATGCTGCGCTGTAATGTTCTAGCAGAGAAAGCTAAAATGGCGTCTAAACGCTGCTATTTTCACAGAGCTTCTTCTGTTTCTGTATTTGGGCTTTTAAAGGACACGACACAAAGAGAGAAGTGCTTACAGTTTCATTTAATTATGTTCCAGATAATAATAATAAATATATATCTATCATTTGACAAAGGACAGCTTGCAGTATCTCTCTCAGTTCAGTGCTGGATTCGGTTAAAGCTCCTTCAACAGACTAAGCTGTGGACTGTGAACCACAACCTGCAAGTGTTTTTATTTGTTAAGATTAATAAATCTTGATGAACGTGTCTCTCGGACGCTTTCCCTGCGCTCTACAGCTCAAATAACCAACTCGCAAAAGATATGAGAACGCTTCATATTACTGACACATGCTTATAACCTGAATAGATGTGAAAGACAGTTGTCAGGTGTTATTTTACAGAGCAGGCGTGTTTAGTTGTGTGCTCTTCATCTTGTGTCAGATTTGAGCACAAACTGCTGCGGCTAACAGCTACTCTGACTGGTCTGTTTACACAGCGCAAAAGTGCGTGATTGTAAGCGCGTGATGCTTCCTGATGGAGCTGATCTGCGAATCACAGCACATTACATAGCTGACCAATCAGAGCCTCTCGAGGGCGGAACTAGGAAATATGACAATCGTTTTCATGTTAGCCGAGTAGCTTTATATAATCAAAGTACGATAATTTTATACAAATGAAGCATGAGCACACACTGCTTTGCATCTTATAAATACAACCAAGCCTTAAAAATACAATGTTCTGTCACAAGACGCACACCTGTAATGTATTCTTCAATGGAATTTTTATAAAAGCTCCTTAAATACCTTAATTTAACTTGGACTAGGGCTTAGTCCTGGCTTAAGCTAAGCCCTGTCTTTGAAACTGGGCTTGAAAGTCTAAGCCAGGGGTGTCCAAAGTCAGTCCTGGAGGGCCGGTGTCCTGCTGAGTTTAGCTCCAACTTGCTTCAACAGACCTGCAAGGAAGTTTCTAGTATACCTAGTAAGAGATTGATTAGCTGGTTCAGGTGTGTTTGATTAGGGTTGGAACTAAACTCTCCAGGACACCGGCCCCCCAGGACAGAGTTTGGACACCCCTGGTCTAAGCTGTATATAATCAAACTGCAAACCATCCGAGTTGGAATCAAACGCCTCGTCATGCTCACGTCTGCATTTCAGGCGTCTGGACAACTCTGTAACACAGGAAAATTAACATCAGATTATCACAGCATACACAATGTACTTTGTGTATTCATATATACATATACTAGACAATATACTGTTTTAATATTGCTATAGATCAACATTGTATTATCCAATATATTTTTAAACAAACATTATATATCATATGGGATAACTTGCATACCACCATGTTCTTGTCTAGGAGACAAGCAACTGTAAGGACAACACAAAAGACAAATGTTTTAAAAGGAAAAAAAGTGATATGTTCTTTACAAATTCACATGTAGTGTATATTGCAGTGCGAGGATAAAGAAAGAGCCTCCTCCATCCGGCTTCTTTACTTTTACTCTTTACTTTACTCCTTTACTTTGGTGGAGTAA
The DNA here is from genome assembly GCA_903798195.1 of Danio kyathit. Taxonomy (NCBI): domain Eukaryota; kingdom Metazoa; phylum Chordata; class Actinopteri; order Cypriniformes; family Danionidae; genus Danio; species Danio kyathit. The sequence goes on from CAIGQS010000171.1 coordinate 7,773, forward strand.
GGAAACGGTGAAAGCTCACTCCACTGAACATCCATTAGCCCACATGTTTAATTTCCTTTGTTAAGCACAAAGATTTATGTCAAAACTATTTCTGAATTCAGTTATAATCTCCAGCAAAGGAATAAATGAACAATAATAATGAAGTGAGATCAAAACACGGAGTTATATCCAAACACACGTCCTGTTCTTATGCCCCATATGGTGATGCAGACGTCTCCCAAAACCCCACAGCTGGACAAATCTACACTTGTGTTTATTAAAACAAATATAAATCTGCATATAATAAATAATGCTACTACTACTAATAATAATAATAATAATAACAACAACATTATACAAAAGCAAGTTGTCATGAATAAACTGAAAAAGCCCCCCCGAGGTGAAGGCATGGAGGCAGTGGTGTTTATACTGATGTAGAAAATAGCAACTTTTGTAATATTTTAATCCTTTAATTGTTTTCATCTGTAGAGATATTTGTGTATTGCTGTACATCCTGTGTGTATTCAGCAATGTGTACAATTCAGTAAGGCGCACAACTAACGCGATCTGTGCTGGACTTTAGAGCAGCTTTCAGCTGGTCTATTGCGCAGTCTATTTTAGTTCCTCAAAATAGGTTGTTTTCACATGACGTCATTGCTGACACGCGAGACTCAGATGGAGGGAAGGAAGTGGTTCTTCATAGGAATCACTACCAGAGCAATAAAATATTTCTGTTTTATGTTGTTTATAATTGTTTAAACTGGCTAATATAAGAATTGCCTAACAACTTTTATAGACTTCCAAAAGCTTTTGTTCATAAAGGGGTGAAAGTTCAAGAAATGGAAAAAAAGGTGGCGTGTGATAAACATTCTCAATACATCCATGTGTACAAACTTTTTTTGAACGCTATAATTTGTAAGAGCACCAATAAAGATTATATACAGGCCTAGCTGTGTGTATAAATATGGTAATGTGTTATATAAAAATCAGATACAAACACCACCACACTTATACAAAATCCAGGAGAATATAAATGATGTACCCTGCCATGTAAATCGCTGTAATGAAATCTCCGGCTTGTTTTGCATTAATCCAAGTCTTTACTGGCGTTTCGGCGGAATAAACACCCGTAACATTAACGTCTATATGCGCAGCAGCGGTGAATGTTTGTTAATGGCAAGTTCACCAACAGAACAAAAAAGAAATGCAAACTAGACGATTATTATTGTGAAGCACTTTTCCCTCTTCCAAAAATAAATAAATAATAATATGCGTCCACGCTTTTGTATGCTTTCATCTGTTATTTTGTGATGTCTGGTAGATCCGCATGGGGAAAAACTATAGGTTTTTGAACCACAGAGTAAAGTGTTTGAGTATTGAATAATGAATGCTACCGAAGTTAATGAATTCTACCAAATACTGTAGCATAGTAAACTGATAAACTGTAATACTGTTAGTGTAAACTGTGGTGCATTGTGATTGCAAGGTTTCCGCTACATTCATTCATCCGTGGCGGGCCGCCACGCCAAAATTCATCCCGCCACGGCTACATTACAACTTCTCATTTTGTCGTGTTTTGTTATAGCGGATTATAATCGCACCAAAACATAGAGGTAACAGCGCAAACTTTCTGTAACCGTAGTAGTGCTGTGCGCTGTTTGTTCAACCCTTTAAGGTGACATGCTGACTGACTCTCTGACAGACTGACTGACAGGTGCGTGAGTCCAGCAAATACGGTGTAGCTTTCAGTTAAGATGAACACAGCTTCTTTATTGATAAAGGTCAATGGCTCTGCATACAATGACTTTATCTTGCTGGAGTTTATAGCCGTTTCATTTTACTTCAGGACGCGTTAATGTCGGAAAACACACAAAAACGCACTTAATCGCGCTTCAGCAGCGCTTACTGGAGAGCGCACGAGAAGATCTGCACTTGAACGTGTAAATTTGAGTGCGTGCAAGAAGTTCTGAGGAAATCGGCGCGCAAGCAAAGAGATTCGCATGCTCGTATTACATGAAGGCTATCTCGACTTGCAATACTGCGTGTAATATTTGTCTTTGAAATAGTTGGCAGATCTGTGTAAAAAAAAGTCCTGCCGCCACTGCTGGAAAAAATCCTAGAGGAAACACTGGATTGTGTATAATTATAGTGTAGAGAAGTGAAACCTCTTAAATAATTTGTTTATTACTACAGTAGTCGTACCATAGCAACAATTACTATGACAGTTTAATTCAAGTAATTATCTGTAGTATGCTTCCAAACACTATAGTAATTTTTCATGTAATGTAATAGCTTATAGTGTCTACTGCCTCTATGACAGGCAAATATATTTTAGTTTAGTACAAAACTCGGCCCTCTTCATGATATAAGGATCATGCCCAACATATGTGGTTATTTTTTTCTATTTATATCTCCTTTGAAATATGGTATATCACAAAAATACAGACTTTCCTCTATGACTCCCATTCAGTTTTTACTTCCTGCCCTCCATCTGAATTTCGCGCATCACCAGAATCACATGATTGAAAACAACCTATAGCAATGTGCCAACAATGCACCTTAACATAGCTCTATTTTGGACCGGAACACCCGTGAGTCCGCAAAGTGGTGCAAATGGATTTACCATTTAAACAATGTGGCGCAAAACAGAAAAATTAGGGTTTCGCTGGTCTGAAAACAGCAACACATCGTGGCAAACATGTCTTGCGCCTTATTGCACCGGAAGTAGGGATGCACCGATCCTGATACTTGGATCGGATATCAGTTCGATACCACATATTTTTCCTGGATCGGGTATCGGCCAGCTGGTACCGATACAAATCCGATCTAGCACGTGCACTATATTCTGTGTAATTAAGGCTATAAGCCCACAAAAGCCACGAAGGTAGCCTATTACAAGGCACTGAAAAGTTTGCCATGTAGGCTACTATATCCCAAATGTTCTGAAGCCATTCTGTAGTTTAATGTGAAGTAAAGATGAATATTCACGTGCTTAAATTCATGTTCAGTTCAGCGCTTCCCGCCGCTGCGCCTGTCAATCATTCTCCATTCATTCACAATTCAAACTGCGTGTCGCGTTCATGACCACACAAAAAACTTTCCCCAAGACTATTGTTCCTGTTAATATAAATAATCAGTGGAGAAATGCATTTAGTTTGTATTAAATGGCTTCATTTGACCTGTAACATGGAGTTTATTGACGTTTCTAATCATGTTGCGCTGTCTGTTAGATCAGCAGATCGCATTCGCAAAACTGGAGAAGAGGGTTATTACCTGCTCTTCACACACAAAGTAGGCCTACCTGAAACTTTAAGTTAGAAAAGGCTCAATAATACATTGGAAAGAACCTCAACGCACTGATTTCTCCCCTTTGCGCTGCTCAGTTTTCAGCTTCATCAAGCGCACCGGCTGCACAGAAGCGGCGTGCGCCGCTCCGTAAAATTATTCTCATAACGTGTTTCTGTTCTCTCATCCTTCCGACTGAGTTTATTCTTCCGAGGGGAATACTTTAAGTGCTGCAAATAGTTTTGTAAAGCCTGGCTCACTGTGGTCAAAGTAGTTTGTTAAAATTAATACAAGTGTAACTGACGGGGAGAAATATAGATTGTCATTAACAGAAAATTATTTAGCCTAATATAGGCTTCTCTGAAACTGTGAATGTTTCACTGTCATTTTATTTATATATAATATTTTATTTAACAGACCAGTTTGTCAGTTTGTGTGCTGAAGCATAAGCGGACCTTGTTTTGAACTTCACCTCAAAGATACTTGTTTATTTTGTCGATAACTGACCAACAAAAATACATTAAAATAACCAACAAATTATACCAAACCAAATGCGTTTCAAAAAGATAATAATAATAATAATAATAATAAGGTGTGCGTCTCCAGTGGGAGCGGTCACTGCGCTAGCAGTGGTGCATAATAATTAGGTCTGCGTCTCCAGTGGGAGTGGTCAGTGCGCTAGCAGTGGTGCATAATAAGGTGTGCGTATCCAGTGGGAGCGGTCACTGCGTTAGCAGTGGTGCATAATATTAAGGTGTGCGTCTGCAGTGGGAGTGGTCACTGCGTTAGCAGTGGTGCATAATAATAAGGTGTGCGTCTGCAGTGGGAGCGGTCACTGCGTTAGCAGTGGTGCATAATAATAAGGTGTGCGTCTGCAGTGGGAGCGGTCACTGCGCTAGCAGTGGTGCATAATAATGTGTGCGTCTGCAGTGGGAGCGGTCACTGCGTTAGCAGTGGTGCATAATAATAAGGTGTGCGTCTGCAGTGGGAGCGGTCACTGCGCTAGCAGTGGTGCATAATAATGTTTGCGTCTGCAGTGGGAGCGGTCACTGCGCTAGCAGTGGTGCATAATAATAAGGTGTGCGTCTGCAGTGGGAGCGGTCACTGCGCTAGCAGTGGTGCATAATAATGTGTGCGTCTGCAGTGGGAGCGGTCACTGCACTAGCAGTGGTGCATTATAAGGTGTGCGTCTGCAGTGGGAGCGGTCACTGCGCTAGCAGTGGTGCATAATAATGTGTGCGTCTGCAGTGGGAGCGGTCACTGCACTAGCAGTGGTGCATTATAAGGTGTGCGTCTGCAGTGGGAGCGGTCACTGCGCTAGCAGTGGTGCATAATAATGTGTGCGTCGGCAGTGGGAGCGGTCACTGCACTAGCAGTGGTGCATTATAAGGTGTGCGTCTGCAGTGGGAGCGGTCACTGCGCTAGCAGTGGTGCATAATAATAAGGTGTGCGTATCCAGTGGGAGCGGTCACTGCGCTAGCAGTGGTGCATAATAATAAGGTGTGCGTCTCCAGTAGGAGCTGTCACTGCGCTAACAGTAGTGTAAAATAAGCATAGTGGTGCATAATAAGGTGTGCGTCTGCAGTGGGAGCGGTCACTGCGCTAGCAGTGGTGCATATAATGTGTGCGTCTGCAGTGGGAGCGGTCACTGCGCTAGCAGTGGTGCATTATAAGGTGTGCGTCTGCAGTGGGAGCGGTCACTGCGCTAGCAGTGGTGCATAATAATGTGTGCGTCTGCAGTGGGAGCGGTCACTGCACTAGCAGTGGTGCATTATAAGGTGTGCGTCTGCAGTGGGAGCGGTCACTGCACTAGCAGTGGTGCATAATAATAAGGTGTGCGTCTCCAGTAGGAGCTGTCACTGCGCTAACAGTAGTGTAAAATAAGCATAGTGGTGCATAATAATAAGGTGTGCATCTACCGTAGGAGCTGTCACTGCGCTAACAGTGGTGTAAAACAAGCACAGTGGTGCATAATAAGGTGTGCGTCTTCAAGTAGGAGCGGTCACTGCGCTAGCAGTGGTGCATTATAATAAGGTGGGCGTATCCAGTGGGAGCGGTCACTGCGCTAGCAGTGGTGCATAATAATGTGTGCGTCTGCAGTGGGAGCGGTCACTGCGCTAGCAGTGGTGCATAATAATGTGTGCGTCTGCAGTGGGAGTGGTCACTGCGCTAGCAGTGGTGCATAATAATAAGGTGTGCGTATCCAGTGGGAGCAGTCACTGCGCTAGCAGTGGTGCATAATAATAAGGTGTGCGTCTCCAGTAGGAGCTGTCACTGCGCTAACAGTAGTGTAAAATAAGCATAGTGGTGCATAATAATAAGGTGTGCATCTACCGTAGGAGCTGTCACTGCGCTAACAGTGGTGTAAAACAAGCACAGTGGTGCATAATAAGGTGTGCGTCTTCAGTAGGAGCGGTCACTGCGCTAGCAGTGGTGCATTATAATAAGGTGTGCGTATCCAGTGGGAGCGGTCACTGCGCTAGCAGTGGTGCATAATAATGTGTGCGTCTGCAGTGGGAGCGGTCACTGCGCTAGCAGTGGTGCATAATAATGTGTGCGTCTGCAGTGGGAGTGGTCACTGCGCTAGCAGTGGTGCATAATAATAAGGGTGCGTATCCAGTGGGAGCAGTCACTGCGCTAGCAGTGGTGCATAATAATAAGGTGTGCGTCTCCAGTAGGAGCTGTCACTGCGGCTAACAGTAGTGTAAAATAAGCATAGTGGTGCATAATAATAAGGTGTGCATCTACCGTAGGAGCTGTCACTGCGCTAACAGTGGTGTAAAACAAGCACAGTGGTGCATAATAAGGTGTGCGTCTTCAGTAGGAGCGGTCACTGCGCTAGCAGTGGTGCATTATAATAAGGTGTGCGTATCCAGTGGGAGCGGTCACTGCGCTAGCAGTGGTGCATAATAATGTGTGCGTCTGCAGTGGGAGCGGTCACTGCGCTAGCAGTGGTGGCATAATAATGTGTGCGGTCTGCAGTGGGAGTGGTCACTGCGCTAGCAGTGGTGCATAATAATAAGGTGTGCGTATCCAGTGGGAGCAGTCACTGCGCTAGCAGTGGTGCATAATAATAAGGTGTGCGTCTCCAGTAGGAGCTGTCACTGCGCTAACAGTAGTGTAAAATAAGCATAGTGGTGTGCATAATAATAAGGTGTGCATCTACCGTAGGAGCTGTCACTGCGCTAACAGTGGTGTAAAACAAGCACAGTGGTGCATAATAGGTCTGCGTCTTCAGTAGGAGCGGTCACTGCGCTAGCAGTGGTGCATAATAAGTTGTGCGCATGCGGGAGTCTCTATACATTTGCGGAAAACTCTCGGAACTTTCGAGAGACTTGGGATGTCTACATCTGTATATATTTTAGCTGCTGTGACGCGAGCGCAGAACAGAAATGACATGCTGTTGTGTAAATAAGATATTACATACGGCTATTTAGCTTAGTTTATTAAAAAAAGTTGTGATCTGGCGCAATATAGATAATACATTTAATGTGACCTCAAGGGGAGCGGGTACAGCCGTTGGGAGGGTGGTGCGCCCCCCCTTATATAATGGTTAGCTGAAACACTTGCAGAGGGAGCGGTCACTGCACTAGCAGTGGTGCATTATAGGTTGTGCGTCTCCAGGGGAGCGGTCACTGCACTAGCAGTGGTGCATAATAAGGTGTGCGTCTCCAGTGGGAGCGGTTCACTGCACTAGCAGTGATGCATTATAAGGTGTGCGTCTCCAGTGGGAGCGGTCACTGCACTAGCAGTGATGCATTATAAGGTGTGCGTCTCCAGTGGGGCGCGGTCACTGCACTAGAAGTGATGCATTATAAGGTGTGCGTCTCCCGTAGGAGCGGTCACTGCGCTAGCATGGTGCATAATAATAAGGCGTGCGTCTCCCGTAGAGCGGTCACTGCACTAGCAGTGGTGAATTATAAGGTGTGCGTCTCAGTGGGAGCGGTCACTGCACTAACAGTGGTGCATTTAAGGTGTGCATCTCAGTGGGAGCGGTGTCACTGCACTAGCAGTGGTGCATTATAAGGTGTGCGTCTCCAGTGGGAGCGGTCACTGCACTAGCAGTGGTGCATTATAAGGTGTGCGTCTCCAGTGGGAGCGGTGAGGGAGGGATTGAGCACGAGGATTAGAAAACGCTTAGAAGTTGGAATAGTAAAAGGTGACTGATGGTGCACTTTTCATGAAAAACTTCAATGATAGACTTAAAGAAACTGAAAGTAGTGCAAAGGGAGCATTGAGGAGTAGCCAAAGGCCTTTGAAAGGTGTTCCTTGATTTATATCAAGTGAAATTGCAAGTCCACAGCTAATCGCTGTGAAAATAGATGGGGTAAGCTAGACATGTGATTCTGAATGATTTCTGAACAGCTTGGTGTTATTATTATTATTATAGTATATTTACTTGTTAAATTTAGTCAATTTATTTATTTTATATAATTGTCTATTATTTATCATTTTCTTTTTTTCGTTTACTTAATTTATTAATTGTCCGCTTGCAGAACAAAGATTATGTCTCTGTATACGTTAATAAGCATCTTTAAAGTGTCACGAAACACCAAAACACATGTTTTGAGCTGTTGACGGTCATATATGTGTCCCACGCTGCTATAAACACTATTAGGACACATATTTCACTAAAAAGTAAAAATTGGTTGTTTTTGCGTTATTTTGAGCAAATTCGTTCTTCCGGTTTGAGACGAATTTTTGAAGCTGCGTCACGGATTTTCACCGTATTTTGTGACAGGATAGTCTATACACACACGGCTTTCTGACGCTACCTACCGAGTGCATCTAAGTTAACGAGAAATGCGGAGGACTTTTTTCTGAAATGTTCCTGAATAAAACGTTAAAGTGCCAAACTGCAGTTACAGTCGACAAAGTAATAATTTGGCAAGTAATTGGATCACTGATGTCCATGTAAACACAGTCACTGTCTTTCTCCCCTGCGTCTGCGTGCCCAAACAGAAACTCCCATATTTTGCAAATCCTTCCCTCTTTCCCTCCCCCGGCACTCCCACCTAAACAGAGCTGGACACGCCCACTTTCCTGACTTTTTCCAAACTAGAGGTGTGAAAACACCCTGCTGAGACAGGGAAGGGTTCATGGCCCTTTAAGTTTATCCATGTTTATCCACCTAGACAATAAATCTATCTGCTGTGGGATATAGTCTATACAAGGCATTGTGATCGCCAATCGATTGCTCTTGACTGCCTTGTCCTGCGCTATACAGGTGTGAACTGTAGTGTTTGCTTTTTATGTCGAAGTAGTACGCTACGGACGCTATAGAAATAAAGATTAACTGAATTCATTGAATTGATGCGACCTTAAAACGGTGCACATATTATTAATGTATATACAAATAGTTTTACCTGGTTAATCTGCAAACAACACGAGGGAAGAATAGACTTGTTATTCCTAAATTTGACGCACCACGAAAGCAGTCGCGTTGCGGGCGGTACTAACGCAGATTCTCGCTGTAAGTTAGTAGAAATGCTTCATGCGAGGGGGGGTGGACAGGGCCGTAGTGGAGACGTGCTCACGCTGAAGTGGCGAATTGGCCGATGATCGGCGCTTCGCCGTGTAAAGCGGCAGGCTGGCACTCGATTGATCTGGCCCAGCGGTTGCCGAATCTGGGGCGCAGCTCAGGTTTGCTGCAGGCTTTGCTGCGGCCGGATGGAATCGCGTCCTCGGCGCCTGGAGGAGCGGCGGCGTTGCGGGAAGGACGGCGGGCCCGAGTTAAGACCGCGGGCCTCTGTTGATATGCTCTGCCGAGTTATGATGCGCTGGACGTCGGCGTTGAGTTGCAGGAGGAGCAGTGTCATCCTCATGGAAATTTGCTGTTTGGACATGGTTACAGCGATTGGAAGAGCCAATGCTGAAGTCAAGAGAAACGGAGGCATGACGTGTTGTTTGACTATTTATAGGGGTTTGGTCTTGAGCTAACTGGATAATAGAATGATTGTGTGTGATGAATTAAGCCGAAGTCACACTAGAGTTTGAGCTTGCGAAATTCTGTCGTACGGCGCTGCGAAAAGGGGCGGGATTAAACAAAAGCGAGCAATTGCTCCATGTTTTAAATTTCTGTTCAGAGAGGTCATGTTTTGATCCTGGATTGGTCTCATGCAGTCAAGTGATGCGATTTCGCAGGTCAGAGTTCACCGCATGACAATGTGTTTCCGGTCTGACGCATTCGCGTATGAATGGAAGTCTATGGGGAGTAAAGTCCAGTGTGACCGCGGCTTTAGCCTCGTCAAAGACTGATCGTGCTCCTCCCAAAATTTGTTTATAAAACATCACTTTGGTTTTCATTTTATTAGAATTAATATAATTATTAGGCTACACAACTTCTACATAACATTGGCTCTGATTGCGTTTTTACAGATAGACTTTTGGCTCGAAGACATTTATACCTGTTAATTTCAGTGCTGTATTTTGACAGATTTCCAAATGCTTCAGCTATTCTAACTGTCAGCTGGTACCAGCCTCAGTTTTGCGACTTGACTTGTGTGGCGTCTACGTATCAATGTCTGGACGACAGCAAGAGAGAGATGAGATCAGACATCAGACTCGATGTGTGGCCGCACGTCACGGTTACTTTAGTGCAAATTTTTAATATTGGCTCATCTAAATCAACTTTTCATTCGATTAAAAGCCGAAATATTGCCAGACAGACAAAGCAACCTTCAGTTTTGGAAGAGAGCGGCTTCAGTGATAAAAGACGCACACACACAGGATACACTCTTAGGCCTATTCATTATTTATTTTTTTAACATTAAACGCATAATAATCAAGTGCAAAAAAAGAACAGCTGTACTTCGGAAAAAGTGATCACTGCGGTTGCCGCGATGGTTGCTCTCTGCAGCTTGTCCGTGGCACAGCATTGCTAAATCACTTTTGTTTTAATAAAAAATAGGATTATTTATTATTAAACATTGTGAGATGATGGTCGCGTGATTTTTAAAATGAGTATGCGTTGCGTATTTATGGCTATTGATCTTATCTACCCGCGACCCACTTAAACATCAAGTATCCTACTTTGATTACCTGATCAGCAGATTAATGTGAATATAAAAGAATCACGCATAACAGGGTTTTATGCGTCCCCAGTATGCAGTGTCAAGAGAGTGACTCTTTAAGGTAACGTACACTGCACTCACTTTGTGTAATGTGTAAAGTCGTGGACGAATGTCAGCGCAAGGATAACTCATCCTTTAAATGTCTATGCTTAATCGTTAATAGATAAGGTCTGGATTCGCAGGGTTATCAACAATGTGTGTATATTTTTGGGGAACAGCCTTCTGTTAAAGGTTTTTGTGTTCATCCTTGCAACAGGCAAAAAAAAACAAAACTAACAAATAAACTTCATTGAAACCAAATCTATGAAGTATCGGTACTCGGTATCAGTGAGTACACAAATTAAAATACTCATACTCGTATCGTTTTGTAAAAAAGTGGTATCGGTGCATCCCTAGCCCATAGAGTTAGAGTTAATCTGCTACCTGCTCATCATCATGTCTCTCTCAGCCTGGCCAGGGTGGTGACGCTCTCTCAGTCTCTGTCTTGATCTTTCTGATATCTGTGTGATATATAGTGTTAGACATATGGCAAGCCGTTTTGACTTCTATTCATTCTCAGGATATGTATTCTGATATCAACAATTCAGTTCTGATATCAATAGGTAATTGTTTGAATATCAAAAATTAAATTTATGATATCAAAATTTAATTATATCACCATCACCAGTTAAGTCACCATAGGCTGCCATTCAAATTTATTGTTGGTATCAAAAATTGATTTCTTATTAGTTAAAATGAAATTCTTGATATCAACTAATTTAATTGTTGATATCAATAATTGTTAATATCAACTTGTTCATATCAAGAAATACTTTTCAACTAGTAACGATGTCATTATTGATAAACAATTGGTTTGTCACTAGTGACAATGTTAATTTCTGATATCATTAAATGTAATTGTTACTAGTGAAATTAGTTATTTTAGATATCAAAAATTACTTCCCTAATTGGCTAGATATCAGAAATACATTTTTAGATATCAGAAATAACAAGTGTAACATGTTGAAATATAATTGCAGATATCAAGAATTTACATTTCAACTAGTGAAATTAATTTCTTTATATCAGGAATTGACATTTTTACAAGTAACAATATAATTCTTGAAATCAACAATTTAGTTTCTGATATCAGGAATGCAGATTGTTGATATCAACAATTAACTTGTTGATATCAAGAATTTCATTTTTTATATCAAAACTGCATATCCTGAAAATTAATACAAGTCAAAACAGCTGGACATTATTTTTTGATATCAAAAATTACACTTTTGATACCAAAAATGCTGATTGCTGATATCAGGAATTGCATTTCCACTAGTACCAGCCCCGAATTCTTGATATCAAAAATGACGTCATTACTCAGAGAAAAAAATTTATGATATCAAAAATTAAATTTCAACTAGTAATAAACATAATTCTTGATATCTGTAACTTAATGCTTACAAGTTAAAAATGCCTTTTCACTAGTAATAATGTTATTTTTAGATCTCACGAATTGCTTTTTGGGATACGTGCACTAGTAATGACAAAATTACATTTTTGATATCAACAACTGAATTTTTGATATCAACAATTGCATTTCCATTAGTTAAAAGTCCACATAGGCTGCCATTCAGATTTAATTGTTGATATCAAGAATTTAATTGCTGCTAGTAAAATCGGTTTGTCATATTTTAGATATCATGAACTACCTTTTTGGATATGTGCATAATTTAATGACGAGTGTCATCCTGTCATTCCCTTATAGGCCGGGTGTTCCGACTCTCGGGACAAAACTACTCCCCTTCGCGCGCACACACATCGCACACCTGAACGCAGCACTTGTAGTTTAACCACAGTCTATCTGCCAACACTCAAGTTTTTCCAAGGAGTTTCCCGTATTTCACATTTATCTTACGCCACCCACCCATTTTGCTGTTTCTCCCGGAAAACTTGCGTAATTCCACCCCCCGGTCCTCATCTTTTTGGTACGGTCTTCCCGGCGCCTGATATCCGGTCCACGGTACTAGTTACTAAAACCACAAAAATACCGCGAACCCCCCAAACCCCCCCACCCCGATCTCCCAGAATTTCGGAGACAAATGTTGGCAGGTACCAGCAGTTTATCATAGGCTAAACATTTTATTGATTATTTTGTTTCCACAGTTGGCACCAAGAACGTAATTATTATGTGGAGTGATTAACTTAACGAACTACACCCCTTTGCTCTTCCCAATAAACTTCCCTTTTCATCACAAGAATTATTTGTAATCTTTTGTGTAGGCTATCAGATAGCATGAGTGCTGGTAAAATAACACACAAGACATACGTGTCAATTTTAAACATGATATTTATACATCACATATGAAAGCGGAATAAGTAATATTTCTTTTTATGTAAGTTGTAACATGATTGTTATGATAGTACAATATTAACAACTATTAGATAGTTGCAACTTAGAAAATCTGGAATCTGAGGGTTCAAAATAATTTAATATTGATAAAATGGCATTTTAATTTGCCTAAATTAAGCTTTTAGTAATGCATGTTACTAATCAAGGCAGAAAAGTTTTGATAAATTTACAGTAGGAAATTGCACAAGCACATAATCTTTACTAATGATTTTTGCCAAAATAAAAATGAATACTTTTGACCCATTCAATAGGTAAAATACATCTATGCAACAGAAGGACTTTTTTCCATTTGAGACACGATAAGGTACATTACCTAAAGAGAAGATTTGTCAAATTTTTTAGACACAATTAGTGATGTAGTTTCTGTACCCTATTTTAAGTAAGGACACCATTTAATCTTTTGAGTTATAACTGATATTCTCTGTCTATTCCAGTTTGATATATTATTTTACCAAAATAACACTATGATATAGACAGGCTACAAATAAAGCATTTACTTATTTTATTTTTAAAAGACTTCTTTTATAATTTAATAGTTGTTGGTCTTAAGGTTAAACATTTATGTTACGATTATAGATTTTAAAAAATTTAAATTAAAACTGATCTTTGACTAAACAAAAAGTCGTTTTTGTGCAAGAATTAATTTGATACTAGTTGAAATGGAAATTCAACATGTTTACATTTGTTATTTCTGATATCTGAAAATAGATTTCTGATATGAATATAAATTATGATATCTAAAATGTTTTCTTACTAGTAACAATCACATGCACGATATCAGAAATTAAATTGTCACCTAGTGGACAAACCTATTCTTGATATCAAATATAAGTTTTACTAGTAACAATTCAATTGTTGATATCAGAATAGACGTTTGCACTAGTATCCATATGACAACTGATATCAAAAATAAATGCTTTTACTAGTAAGAATTGCATTTCTGATATGTAAAATTGACATTTTAACTAGTAAAAAAATCAATTCTTGATATCAACAATTAATTTGAATGGCAGTCTATGGTGACATTTAACTAGTGAAAATACAATGACATATCAAGAAACTATAATTTTTACTAGTTGAATTCAGTTCCTGATATCAAGAATGAACATTTTAACTAGTAAAACTGAACTGTTGATATCAAGGATAAACATTGTTACTAGTGGAAATGAAATTCCTGATATCAACAATTAGCATTCTGGGATATTAACAATTAAGTTGTTGATATCAACCATTTAATTCTTCATATCAATAATTCATATCCTGTTAAGCAATAAAAGTAAAAATGGCTTGCCAGAATAGTCGTTTGTCTTATTGCATAACAGGAGTGGATTCTTGATATCAAGAATTAAATTGTTGATATCAAGAATCAGAATTGTTGATATCAAGAATTGTATTTCTGCGAATGGTGACATCATTGCTGATATCAAGAATTAACATTGTTACTATTTGAAATGTAATATTGATATCAAGAATTACCTTTTTGATATCAAGAACTAAATTGTTGATATCAAGAATACATATCCTGAAAATGAAAAAGTCAAAACGGCTTGCCATAGTTAGACACTCAATAACAATCATATTATGTCCATTACTTATCATTAACACTCAGTTAATCCGTTACCTGCTCGTCATCATCATGTCTCTCTCAGCTTGGCCAGGGTGGTGACGCTCTCTCAGTCTCTGTCCTTGAACTTCCTTTATATCTGTGTGAATATATAGTGTTAGACACTCAATAACAATCATATTATGTCCATTACTTATCATTAACACTCAGTCCGTTACCTCTATCTGTATCTATATCTGTAAGAATGTTAAATATTTTTTGCAGAATTGTTGAATCGGTTTCCACTGGGTTCATAATTAAGTGTAAAAGTGATTACATTAAGATTTATTAAGCACCAGGTTTATTAGGTTTTAATATGTTTAATTATCATCAGAAAATCAGTGGTACATTGAACTACAACAATTTGTACCTGCTTATTTCCAGAAGGTTTTTCCCCCCATTATCTGTAAAAACAAAAAAATTACCTTTCAGCAAGATCACCACACATTATTTTTAAATTACAGTGGTATAATTTATTCTTTTTTTTTTTTTTAAATAGTGGCCACATGAATGTGCTAAATATTGCTAGTATTACAATGACTTATATGACACATATGAATGTTTAATTCAGGATATTTTTGCTATTGCTCCTACAAATTAGCCTAAATATATTTAAAAACAGAATAAGGCATCAACTTGATAACTTAAAGTTTCATTGCACTTATTAATTTCACTACGATTATCATACCATACATAGAAAATATATCCATGTTTAACAGTTTCATAGAAAATCATTATAAATACTTTTGCCGGGTTTTCACAGCCAGGGTCACTTTATGCTGCAAAAAACGACTCGAATAACTAATTTGTCATCAAAATTGTTACCAAATTTCAGTATTTATTTGAAGCACGTGTAAAGACCAACTAATGGTAATTAGCTAATGCTAACGTTAGCTAAATGAGGATCAGGAAGGCTAGGTCAGACTATAAAACACCTCAGCATTGTTTAACATTAATTAAATTAATAAAGTCTCACCTGTGATACTGATGAATCTCTTTTCCGCCTTTTTTCCTCGTTGGCTTTGTCCTATCTTCGAGCACATGTCTCGTGATGGGCTCTGAGCTTTTGCAGCCTCCGTGACAGACACGCGCTCACTTCACATAACGCTGATCAGTGCTATTGATGATAGGTTCAACTTCTTCTCCTTCAGTCGCTCCCCCTCCCCCACTCGCAACTCAGACTCCCCTCCCCCAGCGCGGCAACAAGTTCACGCCAGGGTCATGTGCAGACAATATCGCACAGACTTTTACTCCGGTTCAGCAATATCACAACGACTTTTGCACTTCATTTCACTAGGCTATATTTTAATTAATTGGGTTAATGTTGTTTTAGATTTAATATTATATCACTGTTTTACATTATTTGTAAATAAATATTCTATTATTGCATAAATGCAGTTAAATTACAAAATAAATAAAGGTGTATACAGTAGATAGAATACATTGGATGACATGGAATAAGTTGTAGGGATGTATTTACTAAAAGGGGTAAACATTTAACTGATAAAGTGGTTTTTATATCTTACTTTTTAATTAAGCACGTTATAAGTGTTACACATCTACACACATACAGTAATGTATGTATTTACATACACAGCTAAAGCATAACATTATGACCACATTCAGTTTTATATCACTGTTTTACATTATTTGTAAATATATAATTTATCATTGAATAAATGCAGCTAAACTACAAAACAAATAAAGGTGTATACAGTAGATAGAATACATTAGATTATCTGGATTAAAATGTAGGGTTGTATTGCCTAAATGTGAAAAATATTTAACTGATAAAGTGGTTTTGATATTTTACTTTTAAGCACATTATAAGTGTTACACATCCACACACATAAGTATATACATACATACACAGCTAAAGCACAACATTATAACCACATTCGGTTTTATATCACTGCTTTACATTATTTGTAAATAAATCATTTATCGTGCAGTTAAATTACTAAATATATTTAAGGTGTATACAGTAGATAGAATATATTGGATGATATGGAATGATGTAGGATTGTACTAACTAAAAGCGGAAAATATTTAACGATAAAGTGGTTTTGTTATATTATTTTTTAATTAAACACATTACAAGTGTCACATCCACAGTGTACAGTATGTACTGTATGCACATACATGACATTGTATGAGCATGACATTATAACTACAAGTAATAATGATAAAGCATGACATTATTACCAACGGCCTAATATTGTGTTGGTCCCCCTTTTAGTGTTTGCTGATTTTTTTGTAATTTCTTAAATTAAATTTATTTTTTCAGCTTTTTTCAACACAGAATCTAGCAACACACATATTTAACTGTTTGAAATGAATATTGGGCAATATCAGGCACCTTTGTTTTATTTTCTACAAGGTTTAAAGTTGGGGAAGGATCCATTTTTCTCAGTCCTGTTACCAAAAATCAAGTTACTTTTAAAAAGGGTGTTTTAAAAAATGTCAACTAATTATTTTGTCTTCCACTCACAAAACTGTTTATCTTTAAGAAATAGTTTGTAAAATGTTTGAATAATTTATATTTGTTACTAAAAATTCACTAAATATGTACACAAGGTGTATTTTAAAAAAAATGCAAAGCCATTTTTTATTTGTACAGGTGCAAGATTAAACAAATTGAACAAATCTTTCACAAAGTGCAAGATTACATTTTTTTAAGTCATGTAATTAAGTCAACTATTGGATAAATGATGAGCATAACACAGACTAAAAAAAGTCATTTAACCTAATTTTTTAGAACAAAAATATTTAATAACAGGAATGAACACCCAGTAACAGGAATGAATATCCAGGACACTCTGTGGATGTTCAGCTTGCTCTGGTGATAACTGTGGGTTGTGTGGAGGGATGTTTGAGGGCTTTTCTGTCTTTGATGCTATGGTGCATCTCTCTCCACTTTTTGCGGCATCTGCACTTTTCTCTCTGAGGTCATTGATCAGTTTCTTCCTGCCTGACTCTAGGTCCTTCCTGTATCTTTCCGATTCAATCATTCATTCATTTTCTTTTCGACTAAGTCCCTTTATTAATCAGGGGTCGCCACAGCGGAATGAACCACCAACTTATCCAGCATATGCACTTCCAGCCGCAACCCAGCACTGGGAAACATCTATACACATTTATTCACACTCATACACTACGGCCAATTTAGCTTATTCAATTCACCTGTATCGTGTGTCTTTGAACTGTGGGAGAAACAGGAGCGCCCGGAGGAAACCCACGCCAACACGGGGAGAACATGCAAACTCCACACAGAAACACCAACTGACCCAGCCGAGGCTCGAACCAGTGACCTTCTTGCTGTGAGGTGATCATGCTACCCACTGCATATAATACATGTGATACATTGACCGGCCACTTTATTAGGTACACCTTACTAGTACCAGGTTCAACCCCCTTTTGCCCTCAGAACTGCCTTAATCCTTCATGGCAGAGATTCACCAAGCTACTGGAAATATCCCTTAGAGATTTTGCTCCATATTGACATGATAGCATCACGCAGTTGCTGCAGATTCCATGATGCCAATCTCCCGTTCCACCACATCCCAAAGGTGCTCTATTGGATTGAGCTCTGGTGACTGTGGAGGCCATTTGAGTACAGTGAACTCATTGTCATGTTCAAGAAACCAGTCTGAGATGATTCACGCTTTATGACATGGTTCGTTATTCTGCTGAAAGTAGCCATCAGAAGATGGAGACACTGTGGTCATAAAGGGATGGACATGGTCAGCAACAATACTCAGGTAGGCTGTGGCGTTGACATGATGCTCAATTGGTACTAATGGACCCAAAGTGTGCCAAGAAAATCTCCCCCACACCATTACACCACCACCACCAGCCTGAACCGTTGATACAAGGCAGGATGGATCCATGCTTTCATGCTGTTGACGCCAAATTCTGAGCCGAGCATCCGAATGTGGCAGCAGAAATGGAGACTCATCAGACCAGGCAACGTTTCTCCAATCTTCTCTTGTCCAGTTTTGGTGAGCCTGTGTGAATTGTAGCCTCAGTTTCCTGTTCTTAGCTGACAGGAGTGGCACCCGGTGTGGTCTTCTGCTGCTGTAGCCCATCCGCCTCAAGGTTGGATGTGTTGTGTGTCAGAGATGCTCTTCTGCAGACCTCGGTTGTAACGAGTGCTTATTTGAGTTACTGTTGCCTTTCTATCAGCTGGAACCAGTCTGGCCATTCTCCTCTGACCTCTGGCATCAACAAGGCATTTGTGCCCACAGAACTGCCGCTCACTGGATATTTCCTCTTATTCGGACCATTCTCTGTAAACCCTAGAGATGGTTGTGTGTGAAAATCCCAGTAGATCAGCAGTTTCTGAAATACTCAGAGCAGCCCGTCTGGCACCAACAACCATGCCACGTTCAAAGTCTCTTAAATCCCCTTTCTTCTCCATTCTGATGCTCGCTTTGACCTGCAGCAGATCGTCTTGACCATGTCTACATGCCTAAATGCAGTGAGCTGCTGCCATGTGATTGACTGATTAGAAATTTGTGTTAACGAGCAGTTGGACAGGTGTACCTAATAAAGTGGCCGGTGAGTGTACATTTTCTAATATAAGTAATGGTAACTGAAACCTAAAAGATTAAAGTAAATCATCTTACATTAACAATTTTCTACATTATTATATATGCAGCAGAGTATGCAACTCCTGTTACTATTACTCAGTCCTGTTATGGCTTATATGAGTAACAGGACTGAGGGTAACAGGACTGAGTTTTCAGCATATAATTATCACATTCATGCTAAATAGCCACATGGCACACATGCTAATGGCATGAGGATATGGAGCACGTTTTAGTGGTTTATCAAAGATATGTATTTTTAAAATTAATAAATAACATCTAAAAATTATTTCAGTAAAAGGACAGTATGTCGAGACTGACCATCTCTCACACAGTTGAAATATCATCAAATATATTGAAAATAAAGGAGAAGACTTCCCCCTTTGGTCTCCCCATTGCTTTTAAAAGATCTGGATGATGCAACTTCCTGTTAAAAATATGCCTTATGGAATGTTCCAAGTTAATCAGAGGAGTAAATGTGTTAGGGTAACAGTAATGAGTGAAAACCTGGGGACATGACTAAAATGTGTATTTTATCAAAAATTTTATGACTTTTTTTATTTTAAAAATAGGAAATCATTGATTTTATATAAAACTGCATGTAAATGCAAAAAAATAATTTTTGGAAGGATTTTAAACTCAATATATTCTAGCAAATTATAGAAGCAGGGAGTGGGGACATGCAACAGCTGCTATTTTTTAGTGTTCTACATAGTTTTTAAAAATGATTTTAATTATTTATTCTAATTTTGCAGTTTGTTAAACTTGAAGACACTTTGATTATTGCTAAAATGCATTTTAGAGTTCATTTTCATGAATTTTTATACATTTAATATTCTGGGGACATAAATGTTATCCATTCGGTGGAATGTCCCGTATATTCAGTCACCTTTCTATCAGAACCACATTAACTTCTTCAGCAGTCATGTGTGGGTCAGATGGCACGGGCCAGCTTTCACTCCCATGAGCATCAGTGAGCCTTGGCTGCCTGTGACAAGCTCTGCATCACTACTGTTCCCTCCTTGAACAGATTTCAAGATGAGTTCACTGACCACTGCAGAAACACCTCACAAGAGCTGTAACTTTGGAGATGCACTGACACAGTCATCTTGCCATCACACTATGGCCCTTATTAAACTCACTCAAATCCTTACACTAGTCCATTTTTAATTCCAACACATCAACTTTAAGGACAAAATGTTCCCTTGCTGCCTAATACATGCCACCTGCTAAAAGGTGCCTTGAGGAAGAGACGATCGGTGTTATTCACTTCACCTGTCTGTGGTCATAATGTTGTGCTTGATCAGTGTGTACACGGTATATCACAGCCAGTCTGCTTCTACAGAACTAGCAGCCTAAACTAGGCTCATGACCAGAGGTGGTTAGGCCTTTGCTGTAGCTGACCGTCACCTGTAAAGCAGCTCATCATTCATTTTAGAATTGCCTGAACTCTCAAGGACTTTAAATAGTCTCTTTTTCTTTCAAGTTGAGGACAGGGTTGCCAACCTTGTTGCTATGAAATATGGGACAAAATTTAACTAGTGTAGCCATGCAAATTAGCATATGCATTCTGTCATTGCATCATATTTACATTTACTGTTTAAAGAGTACATTCTGTACTGTACATTATTTAAAAAATGTTAAACTAAAAGCTAAATCAATAAAGCCTTCTCAACACCACTGATGCTTCAATCTGTGGAGCAACCAATAAACAAGACATGGGAAATCACGTACAGGGTAAATCAGGCAAGCTCAACATATGGGATGTCCCGGCTATGGGGCGGTTGGCAACCTTAGTTGAGGACACGACACTCTACCAGTGTTTTCTAATATATATATATATATACACACAATTGTGATTTACTATGTATTATATTTCTGTTTTAGTGTTGTACTTTTACTTTGTGAAATACTTTGATCAACCTTGGTTGTTTTTAAATAAGGTTGACATTGAGAGCTGACATCAAGCCTGACTGGAAGAGTGTTTGAATGCTTCAATTTAGCTTGCATTACTCTTTTCATTTATCTCACTGGGCACACTTCACTCTCACCCTGCAGTTTTATACATCTTTCCTCCACACCACTTCTCTAGTGAACGGCTGTTCAGCACTGATGGTGTGCATGTACTCTATAAATCAATCTACTTTTTGTAATGTTAACCTGTAAAAATATAGACAGTCTTTTTTGAGTAAACACTAGGAATGCCCAGCGCTTCAGAGCAGCTGACACAGAAGCAGCTCTTCCCCCAAGCTCCATCTCCCTCTTAAACATATAACGGCTCCTTAAAAGCAATATTCTACTTTCACTACTCCTATAGTGCCTCTTGTACTTTATTATATGTTTATTATATGTACTTTTATGTATTTTATTTCAACAATTATAACACTCCCTCTACTTACAGCATTATGCATTAGCACAAGTGTAAATACCATCTGTTAATATGTAAATTCAACTATAAATATGGTTATGTACTAAGGCTGCTGGTGACTGATGGGCTAGGGTGAAAAACATTTGATAAGTTGTAGATATTATGTATTTTCAGATGTTCAATGAGGCTCAGGTAGAATGAGTGCAATTACATTCGTAGCTTCATGTTAAGATTAATGTTAATTAAGATAGTATTTAATTAATGATTAATATAAATTGATATATATGAAACATGAAATTATACAGTAAAAATCGAAACTAAACGGCCAGTGAAGTAAATCGAGTCATTTCTTCACAGAATCATTAGTTGAGTTGAATTGAATTGTTCGAACAACTGATGCTTTCTAGAATGAACTCATAGATATATATGGAATGAACTGACGTCTTTACGAGCGCTTAATTGATTCACTAATTCACTCGCGAGAATCATTGTTTCAGAATCCTTTTAAACGAACATTGTTCATATGGACACGGCTTTGTAAAGAGAAATTAGAGATTATCTTTGACTTTACGGGAAATTACAGTGACGAAACAGCAAAGTCAGCCTTTGGAGTTATAACATCAGACAAGGTAAGACGCTAAACATTTCATTATTGCTCATTGAATGTCGAGAGGTGCAGTTTTGTCAAGCGATTTCATGGCGATCATATAGGAGTTCTTTCACTACATGCGGCTGATGCTCGTATGTGAAACAAAAGGCTTTTCAGATAGGAATTACATTCACTTTAACATTTAAGGATGTTATTATGGAGTCTTAATAAACAATTTTAATGATGCATAATTTCAAATGTAATTACATTAAATCTAACTGTGAATTAACCAAGGTTTTAATGTAGTAAACGTGTAGTAACATGTTTATTGGCAAATTGACTTCAGTTGATTAAATTTCGTGAGGTAGTATTACAAACATGACATTTCAGTTTGCCAACCGGTCTCATATAGTATAGTTTAATCATGTTTTCAGGCATCCGTCTCCCCTTTCCCCTCCATACACTGTAGCAGCAGTGACTGAAATGGCCAATCACAAAAATCCTCTGCGAGGAAGCTGCGCCGTCCAATAGAAAAAATCCGCTGTCGCTCTCGCTCCTCCTCCCGAGATGCAGGATGCAGTACACGTGTGTGTCCGATAGTAGGAGCTCGCGAACACAAGGCAAAACACCAATTTTCAAGGTTACTATTGTTGTGAGGACTTTTTCTGAAATTTGCACAGCATCATGTATAGACCATTTGGAGGCCATTAAAGCATTAATATTGTGAGGACCACCTAAAATGTCCTCACAAAGAAAAATGTCCTCACAACATTGGTTGTTTCTCAATAGTCGGCCCTCACAAGTATAGCAAAACCAACACACACACACACACACACACACACACACACACACGCACACAATCTAAATTGTTTGGGTGTTTCCCGCTGCTGGGTTGCGGCTGAAAGAGCATCAGCTACGTAAAACATATGCTTGTACAGTTAGCGGCTCATTCCGCTGTGGCAACCTCTGAAATAGCGACAAAGCCAAAGAAAAATGAATGAATGAACATTTCCAGCATTCATGTTGCATGAAAGCAACTATTTTGAATTCAACACAGTGATCATCTGAGAATCTTCCAAAGAGACTCACTGGAAAAGTAGAAAAGGTCTTACACATTTAAATGCACATGGCCAATTTGTCCTGTGTTTTTTTTTTTTTGAGCGTCCCACTACAAGAGAAGTGTTAAGATGTTATGTAAAGTTAAAAATAGTCCAACCTTTAAAAACGTTTCTAGAGTCCTGATGTTCACTACTGTTCTGTCCTGCCAACATGCGTCCTTTGTGACAAACAAACATGACAGATCAGGGTCAGGTGACCCCCAAAACCAGTCTTATTAAGACACTGAGTCAACTAGTCCTTCAGTCAACCAGCAATGTGCTTGATTTGATGCAGTTTTGAGACCAAAATATGTTCCAAGTTTGCATGAATGTCAGAGCACTGACTATGGCGACATTGCCATTTTAAAAGCGATGTAGAGGTGCTTAACTAGTCTGCAGTCTAGAAGAGCTATGGATTTCTACAGTGATGTTTGTGTTTATATGTCTCTGTGGTCTTTTAGAAAACAGGGCTTTGTGTGTGAAATTGCAGGGTCTGTAATTGTCCCACCTACATGCACACAAAAAAGATCCACACACAATGTCCACTATACTATGTGTAAAGTATTCAGCAACACGTCATTTTTCACTTCTCAATGAAAGCAAAAGAGTAGGGAGCCACAAAAAAATACATTTAAATAAATAAAAATAAATAAAATCACAGCATATCTTATGCTTAAAATAATCATCAAACTGCATTTGCCATCATTCACATTTACTGAAAATGGACATTTAAGAGAAACAAAATACTTGATTTTGAAAATTTCTTTGGAAATAAACTGCAAAATTTTACATTAAAGCCAGACTTGAATGAGCATGAAAACACAGTCTGAATCAACTTTTGAGGACGTTTTTTTTTTTTTTGACTGAATCACTGCAGGTCAAGTTCACCTTAGTGAGCATTTCAAGCATCCTGGTGGTTTGATGTGAAGCATAAAAGCTTATCAGCCAAAAGCAAAGCAGATCAATCATTATTTGCCAATGTTGCCGTTATCACCACATGAATGAGGAGTATACAATGGCAATAACTTTGTCAAGCTTGTGACTATAGTTTAAAACAGCACCTAAATAGCCATTTTGGATAGTAAATAAATAATAAAAAAAAAAAACTAAAACCCAAAAGGCAGAGGAGGAAAGTTAACAGAAAAAAAAAAAAGAGCACAGCAACATGTTATTCAAAAGAAATAGCACACTAAATAAGACATGAAATGTGCAGTGGCAAATGGGATCAAGGTGCATTAATGTATTTGATGTTTTTACCGAAAGCAACCTTGACACTGTATGCGATTTATCAGTTTGTTTCCAGGGAATTGAACCAATTACCTTAGAGTTGGTCTATGGATTCAACTGCAAGAAATGTATAATGTGTGGAATATATTAGTGCAACATGACATATATATACTGTATATAAATAATGTCGAAAGATAAAATCAAAATTAGCCAGTTGCTGCATAAAATTAAAGCTAACAGATGCTAGCATTGTCTTGATTGATGTCTCAGACAATATTGTTGAGGGTTTCATGACCCTTTCTGTAAAAACAGCTACAGTCTACGTAAAAGAATGAACTATTGACCAAATCGGCCAAAAAAAAAAAAAAAAAAAAACAAAGATGTCATTTACATTAGTGGGTTTTCTTTTCTCAGAAGTGTTGTGGTTACACCTGGCCCACCACACTATTCCGCCATCTTCGACATGCCAAAATGAAACATTTTGAAACTACTAAGAACCAAAGCACCAACAGCCTAGTGGTTAGTGCCTTAACACATAGCACAAAGGTGCTCACAGTGACCCAAGTTCAATTACCAGCTCAAGATTTTGATCAATTCTTTCCCTCTCTCTGCTCCACATGCTTTCGTGTCTTTACTGCCCTATAAAATAAAGGTTGAAAACCCCATAAAATACGTTTAAAAAAAATATGCTAAAGACCTCATGTTAGTTTGGTGCTTCATTTTAGGGTAGATGTAATGTAATATGTATTTATATAGCGCATTTATCA
Source organism: Danio kyathit (assembly GCA_903798195.1). Classification (NCBI taxonomy): domain Eukaryota; kingdom Metazoa; phylum Chordata; class Actinopteri; order Cypriniformes; family Danionidae; genus Danio; species Danio kyathit. Next base: position 32,742 of record CAIGQS010000171.1, read on the forward strand.
TGTATAGCCATACAACCAAAGTGCTTCACAATCATAAGAGGGGTCTCTCCACACCACCACCAGTGTGCAGCATCCACTTGAATGACGTGACGGCAGCCACAGGACAACATTACCAGTGCACGCACCATACACCAGCTATAGGGGGAGTGGAGAGACAGTGATACAGCCAATTCGGTGGATGGGGATGATTGGGAGGTCATGATCAGTAAGGGCAGACTGAGGGAATTTGGCCAGGACACCGGGGTTACACACTTTATGCAATGCCATGGCGTTTTTAATGAACCTCGGTTTAACATCTCATCCGAAAGACGGCGCTCACTGATAGTACAGTGTCCCTTTTACTTTACTGGGGCATTAGGACTCACTAAGGTTGAGCACCCCCTGCTGGCCTCACTAACACCACTTCCAACATCAACCTAGTTTTTCCATGTGGTCTCCCATCCAGGTACTGACCAGGCTCAGCCCTGCTTAGCTTCAGTGAGTAACCGTTCTTGGGCTGCAGGTTGATATTACTTTCATTTGAATGCGTTTGTGGCGCAATCTATATTATTTCTTGTCATTGCGCAATTTGAACGCTTTTTTGATTCAGTCAATCAGTGGGTGGCTTTTTCAACCTCTGATCGGAACAGCTAACGTGGATGAGACAGAGTGAGTCCGGGATGTAAACATGACTGATGTCATGTTTATTGTCATGTTTATACCAGGTAATAAGATGCGTTTTGGTTGATGAGATCACAGGTAAAACAAGAGGCGCGTTTCTGTTTAAATCTTTTGTCCGCTTTCGACCATGTTGTACTGTACTTCTCTGATCTCTCAATCTAATACCACAGGAAAAAACTATCAATCATCTTTATCTGTTAGACACAATACTCCAAAAACAAACAAACAAAACAAACAAACAGTGAAATCATATGAGCTGCAAGAGCGTGCTTTTTGAAGAAAATGAAGCAGCTTTAGCATAATGCAAACAATTATTTATAGTCAAATACATTCGGTTTTTATTTTATCAAAAGAAAAAAACTGAAATATGTTTTGGACAAAATTAAGTGTTCAATTTAAGACACTTATTAGTAATTAGTAATAAATACAGTATATAGGCAGATTATGTTTTAGAGTATCTGTACTTCTACTTGAGTAAAGGATGCGTGTACTTTTGCCATCTCTGCTTTCTTTGTCTGCTAAAAGAACATATTTTGAACAAATGTTGGAAACCTGCAACTATTGACTTCTATATTATTTGTTTTTTCCTACTTATGGAAGTCAATGATTAGAGATTTTCAGCTAGTCAATGATTAGAGATTTTCAGCATTTTTCAAAATATCTACTTTAGTGTTCAACAGAATAATGAAACTGAAAGGTTTATAACCACTTGAGAGTGAGTAAATGAAAACTTTTGGGTGAACTATTCCTTTAAACTTATCGTGACAAACTATGCATCAATATTATATGCATATAGTACCTATCATTTTCAAGTGTGAACTCCAAATGTGCTGTTGCAGTGAAGAGGTTGAGTGAAAAAAGTAAAAAGGATTAACTCATGAGTATATCAAGGCATTAAGATGAGTCAGGTATGAACACTTTCAGAGTTAAAAAAAAAACTAAATAAGTAAATAAAAATATATACCTTAATGAGCAAAAAATGAAAACACAATATGTAGGATGTAGGAATGCTCATTTTGGTTAATTTTGCCAACGACAACCCCCGCTCGAAACCAAATATTAATGGTTAACTGGTCAGATCAATATTAAAGTATTATTTCATTTTTTTTTTAAATTGACATATCTATTTTGTGTCTGACACATTATATATTGCATTTTAAAAAACTTATTTATTTTAACATGTGAACATATTAACAACAGAACATCTTCACGCACCTGCAGTGTTTCCAACAGCATAGAAAAAAAATAAGCTACATAAATAAATAAAATAAATAGGCCTGCCCTAGATAGTTTTCACTTAAATGAAAAATTTAATTACAAAATGAAAACACTGACTGACAAAACCCTGCCTCTGCTGTCATTTGATTGAAGAATGAAAAAGACGTGACTGACGTTACACGCTTTTTCCGCTCGGAGTTGACTTTTGTTTCAACTTTTTTTTTTTCGCACTGGGCACATTAGCAGCGCACAAAACACTCGCTGATGTTAGTAAACCATTCAAAAGATGCCCGTCTCAACACAAAAAGCATGTTTGCTGTGATTGGTCCCTTATGCAGCCAAACTTTACAATTTTATAAAATTATATTTTTAATCATTTGACTGATACCATTAATCGGTTAAAAACGGAGCCTTTCGGGTAACGGTTAATCGTTATTTTGAGCATCCCTAGTAGGATACCAAAAATAAAGCTAAAAGCTAACAGCTAACAAGCTTTTTAGTGTTAAAAGATCAAGGGTCATATCAATTCTGAAAAATCGATACGATTTAAACACTTTATCTTAAACTAGAGCCACTTCAAAATTAAAAGGCAAAAACCAGTTAGTTAGCTAATCCTCCGAGCATTTTCTCAGAAACAACGCCATTCCACTAGTCTCATTAAAGAGTCTTTGCCAGCTGAGGAACTATTGAATAAATGATAATGTTGCTGTTTTAACTGTCAATCACACAACTGTACTAGTGAGATAACTGCTCCTGGGGAGGCGCTTCAGGACTGCAGCGCTCAGAGCAGCTTGGATGGATGCAAAGACAACTTGCACTTTCTGTAATGCCATCATTACCTGCATTTAAATTTGACAGAACTACATCCCCTGTTGTCCTGCTTTGTATACTCAACAGCAAAATGACCCAAGAAGAACACCAGAACTTGGTTATTGTCTGCTGTGATTCAGAGGTTTCCATGCAATGGATTATCAATATACATTCTCAAATTAGCATCAGTAATGAGCAGAACTTTTAGCATGTTGAGAATACCCAATTCACATATCTTACAGTCCCTAATGAGGAGACAGAAAATCTGTATATATTACAAAATAAGAAGTTTAATAACTCAAAACATCATGTGGTGGAACTATCAAGCAAAAAAATCAAAGAACATAATTTACTTAAACCCTGAATACATGTCAATGAACACATTTCTATGTTTTTAACTGAGTTTATACTTTCTTTTAAAGCAAAAGTGTTTTTACAAGTATCAGAAATTACAATATATATCATTTTGCATTTGGGAATGTCAACTACATGACATTCTACAACCTGTAAGGAATCCAGACCTTTATTCTTTTTGGGAAACTACTCCACGAACACCCAAAAGAGTGATTCTGTATATTACCAAATGTTTTAAGAGCCTTTCTTTGACTAAATTCAGACTGAAGGAAAAGATGTCGCCAATTTATTTTGCCCATACGTGATTCAAACGACACTGATTCTGATCTTTTCAGCACAAATTTGGCAAACTTCCATTTGTTGTCCAAAATTCATGACATGTCAGATGGTTTGCAATGCAATTTGAAGTCAAAACTGTCACAGAACATTAAAAGAGATAGTTATATTTACTCACTATTCACTCATTCTCAAGTGATTCCAAACTTTTAGGATTTTTCTTTTTCTGATTAACCGAAAAGAAGAAATATGAAGAGAGCTGAAAACCAGTAACCATTGACTTCCATAGTAGGAAACACAAATTGTATGGAATGTTACCAGTTTCTAGCTTTCTTAAAATATCTTCTTTTGGTTTCAACAGATGTAAGAAACTCAAATAGGCAAGTGAAAGATAAGTAAATGATGACAGAATTTTTTGTTTTGGATGAACTATCCCTTTAAGTCAGGGGTGTCTAAACTCGGTCCTGGAGGGCCGGTGTCCTGCATATTTTAGTTCCAACCCCAATTAAACACACCTGAACCAGCTAATTAAGCTCTTTCTAGGTATACTTGAAACTTCCAGGCAGGTGTGTTGGAGGTAGTTGGAGCTAAACTGCTTAACTGTAAAGTGTAAAACTAAGTTTATTACAGTAAAAGTAAAAACATTAAAAAATAAAAATAAATAAAAACATTATTTTTATCTTCACCCTCCTTGCCTGTGCACAAATGTACTGACTTGAGATTCTTTATAGTTGAGAATAAAAATTTATAAAAGACTATGCCGAGTTAACTTTTCAAGAATGGCATTCTTCTAAAGTGGCATTTAATTATTAAATTAAGTTGTTCAGGTATTTTTGTACTGTAAGAATAGCCAACAACACTGTGTGAATCAAAATTATTTTTTATTTATTTTATGGCAAACATCATTACAATATTACGTAAATACCATAACCATACCTTACCCTATGAAGACATTTTTAAAATTCTTGAGAAAATTTTTTAAAAAATTTGGTAAAAATCATTTTGGGAAAAGTTACTTTTGAAAGTAATGCATTACAATTTTGAGTTACTGCCCAAAAAAGTAACTAGTTGCTTCACTTAGTTACTTTTTATGCTAAGTAATGCATTACTTTTGAGTTACTTTTTCTTATCAGGCACGAGGCTTGACCTCTTTCAGAACTTGCAGGGTTTTTTCTTCTTTTTTTATGGAGGAGCTCTGCAATTAACAACACGCATTATAACCTACACCTTTAAAAAAGACATATCAAAAATAATAATTTAGGATAATGTTCTCTTCGGAGAGCTTCCTGACTCCAGAGCTTTACATGCCGTAAATACAAATTAATGAAAGTTTAAAGCAATGTGTTTGCTACTTCTGTACCTTTTGTCTTATTAGTGAAGTAAAAAAGTTCAGCAATTTATTTTTTTTTAAAGCTAATTAATTAAACTAAAATGTAACTCACATTGCATTTTTTAAAAAGCAACTCAAATAGTATTACTTAATTTGTTAAGTAATGCGTTACTTTACTTGTTACTTAGAAAAGTAATTTTATGGAAGTCGTGTCACTTGTGTTACCCCCAACACTGACCATAGATATATCAAAACTTAATTATTGATTAGCAATATGACACGTACAAATCTCAATTAATAAATAAATAACCTTGTGTAGGGCTGCATAATATCATTTCAGCATCAATACGACAATATGAGCAAGCATACACAAAAGTCACAGAATATGCAATGTCGAGTGACATCATAGCTGACCAGAAGCCACAGCTGTAAACATGGGTGATTTGTAAAGTCCTTGCAACATTTAAACATGAAGTTTATCACTTGCATCGGTTTTTAAGACTTGTGACTTAGCATTTCAAGCCAGTTTAAAGCATTCAGACACAAAAATCTTGTGTGTGTTACTTTAAGAAAGATTAACTGCATTTATGTATATATATATATATATATATATATATATATATATATATATATATATATATATATATATATATATATATATATATATATATATATATATATATATATATATATATATACATATATATATATATAGACCATGATGACTACACAGCGTTATTTTACATTTGATTATTCAAACTGTGTGCCTGAATACTGCTAGACTCATAGACAACCATAAAATAGTTTATTTCATTTTTATCTTTGCTCTAGTTTATCAACGCTTTTGACTGGTTTATTATATTTTATGCAGATGCACTCCCCAACAAAATCATCCCAATCAACCTAACATTACAAATTCTTTCAAGAGCAATTCATTTAATCTGGAGAAAGTATACTCATGCGTCCCATTTATCTTCCAATATCATGCAGCCACAAATAATAAACAAACAGGTATACTAGGGCTGAACAATATATCGTTTGAGCATTAATATCATAATGTGTATCTGCAATAGTCATATCGCAGGATTAGATATTTCGATTTATTAAAATGTAAAAGATGAAGATCTTATTAAACATTATTTATTATACAATGATGACCATGTTATTTTACATTTGTTTGTTTAATTTCTGTACTTGAATACTGTTAAAGACTCCCCAGAAAACATAAAGCAGCCTTCCTTTATTTTTGCTTGTGATGTATTATCATTTATGCAGATGCACTGCATAAAACGAGACTTGATGAATCTAAATTAGGGCTGCACAATATTGGAAAAATCAGATATTGCAAAATTTTATTTTTCTGCTATAAATATTGTTTCAATACGGTTTCACAAGATGGTTTTGAATAGCTCTATTTGACAGTTTTCTGTGGAGTTTAACAGTATTCAGGAACAGAAATTGAGTAATCACAATGCAAAAAATTATTTTCTTACTTTGCTTTGTCTCATTTCTAGTCCTAATATCTAAAATTCATGGATGAAGTAAAAATATTTTGTTTTCACCTTTAAAAGAAATAAGTCAAAATAAAGAGTTTTTTCCTTAAAACAAGCAAAATGCAAAATAATCAAGTTTTTTTGTGTTTGAAATGTAGGTATTTGGACAATAAACAAGACAAATATTCAAAGAAAGAAAAACTTTTTTGTTGCATACATCGTACAAATTCCATATAAATAATGATATACAACAAATCTTTGCTACAACTCCAAACATCATAACTTTTTGTGCTCAAATATTTTAAACTCTCCTGAAATGCTCAGTCACAGGCCTTAAAAACACATGCAGATGATGAACTTTCACTCTATTATGATTCAATTCTGCAGTGTCTCCACAAATCTTGTGTGTCTTACCTGTTTTTTTTTTTTTGGACAACTATAATGCCAACTCAACATTGCATATCCTGCGATGTGACTATTGCGGATGCACACATTGCGATATCGATGCTCAAACTATATATTGTGCAGCCCTAATCAATATCGCAATCTGTGTATCCGCAATAGTTATATCGCAGGATTAGATTACTATGATTTATTAAAATTTAAATGATAAAGACATTATTAAACATTATTTTTTTTATTATTATTATACAATGACGACCATGTTATTTTTTATTTGATTGTTCACTTTCTGTACTTGAATACTGTTATATACTCCTCAAAAAAACCATAAAGCAGTATTTATTTATTCATTTTTGCTTGTAATTTATTATCATTTATGCAGATCCACTGCAAAGAAATAGACTTGATCATCCCAGTCTACATGAATGAAACCTTTCCAAATAGAGCTATTCAAATCACCTGGTGAAGCTACATTCATATTGCGGCAAAACTAAATAATGCAATGTCCATTTTGTCCAATATCAAGCATACATTTATTTATTTTTTTGATTCAGAAATTAACAATATGCTGGCCATAAAAAAAGTGTATTTCAAGTTACACCATTTAAAATATAAATGGAAATGACCAAACAATTATTCACTTTTAAATAAAGTTTCTGCAGAAACCGAGTTTAGGCTTGTTTTTCATTGTGGAGACTCGCTTTAGCACAAACAAAACTTTAAAGCAACTGCACTTTCCCAGAGGTGAACTATGAACAAAATGCATTTTCAAAACCTACAACGCAATAGGCTCCAGCTATTGTATTAGACAGAAAAATCGGTTTGTTCTGTGGCATCATACATCAAGTATGTTCCCTTGGCCAGGCACAGGGCGAACACCCGCACTGAGTGGACACACATTAGAGATGGCGAACACCTGGCAAAGCTTCTCAAAAACAGTACATCATCTCAAGCTCACTGTGTCCTCTCCATTGGCTCACATTTCTCATGCATGGCTCCAAAAACTCAGAGCTGACCCATTCCTAAGATCGCCACCCCTCGCAATGAGATTCAGCCCGTTTCCATCATTTCTCTGGCTGTTCATGGTGGTCTGTTTTGAATTTTTATTCTCCCTCTGATTTTCTTGGCACATTTATTCTACGCTGGAGTCTAGGAGAAGCCTCCCTTCTGGGAGAAGAAAAGAGAGCCAGAGAAAAGCCGTTAGCTCAATGAGAGAGAATTCAGGCCGGCTATACCTTCTCCATCAAGTGTGTGAGGGAGGACAAAGGAGGAAGGGAACGCTAGGGCTTTGTTTCTTCCTCACGGGGCATTGTTTTATCCATTATGGCTCCGCTTCCAAATTCAATACCCCCAAAAACGATGATTATATTGGAGCTGCCACAAGAATTCGAATCGGGGAAGGTGTCTGGGGTGCTTTAACGAGATCCAAATGATAGTTGTGCCGCATTTCGGCAATCAGCTATTAGTACGGCTGCGCTAAGTGTAGGGTGCACAGCAGAGGTCTGAACACGGAGGTGTAAAATTGTGCAAAACTGGCAACGTTCCAGACTGAGGTTGGTCAACGTGCTTCTTTTGGTGTACGCTAGAGCGATGAGAGAAGAAGAGAAATGGAGAGCGAGTGAGCGAGCGCAGGAGATGTCGATATGTATCAGGTGATGCAGTAGCCAGAGGTGTGGAGGCCCTTGGAGACTCTCTGCTGGATGGAGCGCCCGGGGCCATTTTCAGCCTCAGCAGCCAAAGATGTTGCAAACACGGGGAGGAGCGTGTAACAGAGTAACAGAGATTTGCGCAATGATCTTAAAGTCCTGAACGAACGCATTCACAAACCTGTGATTCATCTCTTTACAGGATATACAGTGAGAGTAGCGACCGTTCAGAGTTTGCTAACTGCATACAGAATAGCACAAAGCTGTCAAAATGTGAAATAGTACACATTTTCAAAAAAAAAAAAAAGTATGCTACACTGTTGAAACATGATAATGTTTCTGAAAAGTGAATATTAAGATAAATGACTAATATTCAGTCATCATTAACTTTAGGGCTGGGTGATTTGGCCTAAAATCTAAATCTCGATTAATTGAACATTTTAGCTCGATTATGATTAATGAATGATTATTTTATTTATTTATTTGCCCTCATAGTTCACTGACAGGTTTCGTACAGTAAATATGCTCACATATTACAAGTGAGAGGTTTGTTTCAATGAAGGGTGCATTATTGAATTTAAAATAATTGAAGGAAACACACACTATCTACTATCTATGATTATTTAATGAACATAAATGTTGAACAACTGAAATTAAAACACACATTGCCTAAAACCAACAGTTTTTTTATAATAAGGTTTTCTTATAAAAAAGTGAAAGAAATTAAGTTGCATTTTTGGAAAAACAAATGAATTATTTACAACGTTTTTCATATTTAAGTAGAAAATAAGCAGTAACTCTACTAAATAAAATAACTCTTGCATATCCTGTAAATAATATTTTAAACTGCATTTCTTGCATCTTCTGTAAGCAAATGTTTTAATTTAAAAAATAATTTTAATGCAATGGAAAGTACGCCATCAAGGCATCTCTGGTGTAGCTTCGCCAATCGTCACAATAGTAACACAATAGTAACAAACAGAGCAGGGTCACGTGACTCCACACACGTTAGGGTAAGTAATTGAAAAAATAGATCGATTATTGGTTCTGAATGTTGATTTCGATTACTTTTTGATGAATCACCCAGCCCTAAATAGCTACGTTTCAATCCACCTATTTTTATGCGGATTTTGGATGTGCATAAAAATCAGTTGATGGAAACGTCATAATGCGCATAAATTTTGAAAATGCGCATAAAAAATGTATGCGCATAACGGAATAGGATACAGTTTTTCTTCAATTAAAAAAGGTGCGCATAAACTATGATGGAAACACTTTTACCGAAGAAATTCCAGCATGTGCATTAAAAAAGGTCATGTGATATTTGTTGTAAGAGATCATGTGATGATAAAAAAATCAATGTGACTGGACAAACCCGCAGGCTGAGCATACTGTAAAACATCTAAAATATTGTTTTGGTCATTCTAAAACACCTTAACCATTTCAGTATTAATATTATTAGATTATTAATTACCTCCAGAACTGTCAAGAGCTTCTGTTGTCCACGTCTCATAGCTTCAAACTCCACCACGCGTTCATTGTGTGCATCGTCTTCTGAGGTGCAAGCAATTCATTAAATAAGGAAAAGATCGACGCATCTTCTCCTACCACAGCAAATTCCATTTTACTGTTGATATTTGGCACCAGTTAATCAGGAAGTGACATTGGATGAAAATGCTGCTTTATTCGCATGTCTTATGTGCAATATTCCAGTTTTGCGCATAAATTTAATTCGCAAATGAAAACATAGCTATTTACTCAGCTTTGAGTTATTTAAAATAGGTTTGTTGAACTTTAAGGTTTCCAGATATATGGATCAAAACATCATCTTCGGGACCTTTAATTCCCTTTCCAAACTCATAAAACATTTTCAGAACACAAAGTGATACATTTTTCAGTATATCTTGACTCAATATATTTGTTCAAACACTGAAAGTTCAGGCAAGCAAAACTTGGACATGTCAGAGTGTTCAAGTGATAAGAAACATCTTCAATTAACCTAGAATAAATTGTTTGATATGGATTGATATGGATTACTTTTATTAAATGTAAAACTTTGTCTGAAATTTCAGTGGATAAGCAAAAATATTGAGAGAAGAGATACTGAAAAATAGATCACTTTGTGTTCTGAAAATGCTTTATGAGTTTGGAATGGGAATTTTAAAAAGGATAGCTCACCCAAAAATTACAATTCTGTCATGGTTTACTCACCCTACACTTGTCTAACCTGTTTGAGTTTCTTTTTTTGTTGTTGTGGACTTCAAAAGTATATCTATTACCTATTATAGAATTCAATAATTTCAAGTTTCTAACATTTTTCTAAATATTTGTTTTGAAAAAAACAAACTCAAAAAAATTGAACCACTTGAGGGTGAGTAAATATAGATTTTTTGGTGAACTATCCCTTAAACCAGGGATGTCCAGACTCGGTCCTGGAGGGCCGGTGTCCTGAATAGTTTCGCTCTAACTTGCTTCATCACACCTGCTTGGAAATTTCTAGTATACCTAGAAAGAGCTTGATTAGCTCAGGTGTAGTTCAGGTGTGTTTGATTGGGGTTGGAGCTAAAATATGTAGGACACTGGCCCTCCAGGACCGAGTTTGGACACCCTGCCTTAAACCCTTCAAAAGAAATTCCACCGTTTTTACCAGTTCATATGTAACATTAGATTTTGGGATGGATAAACTGCATGCATTCACATTGCACCTTTTCATAAATATAGCAGATATACAAAGAGTGCTCTAAAAACGCAAAACATCTGAATTAGGGCTGCACAATATATCATTTCAGGATCGATATCGCAATGTGTGCATCTGCAATGGTCACATCTCAAAGATATGCAATGTTGAGTTGACTTTGCAGTGTAATTTTAACATATACAAAACTGTAATGCATGCACTGTTTATTTCACTTTTATCATTGCTTTGTTGCATTTATCTCTGCTTGTAGTTTGTTTATTGCATGTTATGCATGATTCACTCCCCTACAGAATTATCCCAATCAATCAAAATTAATACATTCTGTAACACCTTAGGGACCAATTCTCACTATTACCTAGTTGCTTATTAGCATGCATGTTATTGAGATATTGGCTCCTAATTAGTTCTTATAAAGCACATGTTCTTTATGATCTTATTCTACCCAGCACCCAAACTACCTTAATAACTATTAAAAAGGAGCAAATTAGGAGTTTATTAAAGCAAAAGTCAAAATGGTGTGCCAAGAGTGAAAACTCAACCTTAAAATAAAGTGTGACCACAAATTCTTTTCAAATATATCGCAATATACAAATCGCAGAAAAACTAAATATCGCAATGTCTGAATTTTACAATATCGTGTAGCCGTAATCTGAATACCGTATACTTAGTTCACAAACACTATACACAACTAAGCAGAGCACTAAGAATTACAATGCATTAGAATGTATGTAAATTCACTCATAATGTTCCTGATAAAAGTTCAGATTGTCTTCATGTTAGAGCAATTCAATCAGCTGCCCTGCATAAAAAGCAAACTTCCTAACCCAAATACTCTCATTAAACCAATAATTACACACCGGACACTGCAAGCACACATTCATTCCCTGGAAATCAACAACAGAGATCCTAATGGATAATTGATACCAACAGAGAATCAGTTCCTGAGCCAAGCGCAATCAGTGGAAGCGACAGATAACCCAAAACTGCACAAAACTCCTGACGTCGTTTAGTCACACACATGTTGTTTCAAACCTGTATGACTTTCTTTCTTCCACTGAACACAAAAGGAGATGCTAGGCACAATGACAGCCTCGGTAACCATTCGTTTTTCATTGTATGGAAGAAGCAATGAAAGCGAACGGTGACTGAGGCTGTCATTCTGCCTAACATCTCCTTTTGTGTTCCGTGGAACAGTGGGCACATTTTTGGGGTTAACTAGGCTATTCCTTTAACTGTGTACCTGAGTTTCAGATAATTACTCATAATTGTGAACCATTTTTGTGTGTGACCCATATTAGAAACTAAAAGCTGTGTATTTTTAACACATTTGTAAAAACAGACCCATTCGGATACATCAAAACACATCCCAAATAAGTTTATTCTTCAACACCAAGCATTATATAATCTATATTTGGTATTATTTCATACACCACAGCTTCTCACTGAGACGCGGTCTTAAAGTATTAGCTTCACCTCTATATGCCAAAACTTTCTCAGTTCATATAACATAAAATATATTTTAAAATACTGAGGTAAAGTTGGTTTTATATTCACATATTCGTTCAGTGACAGCTCCATACATTGTTTACCATGGTACTTTGAATATTCAGACTGAAATCACATGTATGCATGACTTCAAATCAACATTAGCACTATCTAATGGACTGTGAGCAGTGTTGTACTTTGATAGTCATTGGCTGCTATTATGATTTCACTATTTAGAATTTGCAATGAATACTTTTCTGAAATTATATTAATAAGGAGAAAGTCTGAATGTGCAAATATAAAGAAACTTTACCTTAATTTTAAAAGTCAACGGTTTGAACCTCGACCATCATCTACCTTTAAAACAGAGTGTTTCTCCAACCACTCAGGTAAAGTTGGTTTTATATTCACATATTCATTCAACTTGTGAGATGCTCCCTATAGTGTTTACCATGATACTTTAAACATTTGGTCTGAAATCAGATGTAAATATGACTTCAAAACAACATTAGCACTATTTACTAATTGACTGTGAGCAATGTTGTACTTAGATAGTCATTGGCTGTTAATATGTTTTGCCTATTTAGAAATTCCAAATACTTTTCTGAAATTATATTATTAAGGAGAAAGTCCGAAAATGTGAATCTAAAACCAACTTTACCTCAATTTTCCACCCAGCCAGAGTCCCTAAAGTGAGGCGTGCTCCTCAAACTTTAACTTTAAAAGCTCAAACGCGTTTCTTCAGCGTAAATTTGAGAGTTGCCCGCTTGTTACTAACACTCAATGACACTTGCACGCGCTACATCATGCTAACGGCAGTAAATGTTGCGCCAGTTTGTAGTAACGTGAAACATTCTCGGGGTCCCGAAACGAGAGAGTGCCCCTCTTCATCTCGCATTCACCATCCTCATCCTCCTCTCTCGCTGTAGTCCCACAGTACTTTAAAAAATAAAAGAGGAAGGACAAACCTAAAACTGCTAAGCCCTGTTGCGAAAAAGCATGAACGAGAGCGACACACAAAAAAGGGGCACGACATTTTTTTTCACACAAGCATGATCTCTTACCTCCGACCCGGTACATGTTGGCTGCCATGACTCTGCCCCCGGTCCTGCCTGGCGTCTCCAGGTAGGGCTTTCTCTCTTCTCCGCCGCCGCCGCTCAGTGCTGTGCGCTGGAAAATGGTGGATTGATCAATACGAAGCGGACCAGTGAAGGGATCTTAAAGAGACAGTGCACATATTTTGATGAAGCCGCGTTCCACGGGCCGGTGTGCGTGTTCGCGTTCGGATTCGCCCTCGTGTTTTGGGACACCTTCTCAACAAAGCGGGATCCTTCACTCCGGAGCAGAGCACAGAGTCGGGCCACGGGGCTGGAGCGCGCGCGAGAGGGAGGGGAAGGGGCTCTGTGTGGCAGCATCACTCGCCTTTTCCCCGCCTACTTCCAATGGCTGAACCACTGCTGTACTACTTTGGACCCGCTAGAGGCGGAACGAAAGAAATAAACAACTGTTGCTCTCTCAGACTGAGTTTGAAACAAAGATATAAACAAGTGATGGAACGAATGATGAAAAAGAACTACAAATTGTCTAATGAAACTGTGAGGCGAGCATCAGACATGTTGGATTTGCTTCAGTATGGAGAGTACCCTGCTGAAAAATCCAGCTTAAACCAGCCTAAGATGGTTGGCTGGTTTTAGCTGGTCGACTAGCCTGGTTTTAGAGGGGTTTTGGCCATTTCCAGGGTGGTTTCCAGCCATTTCCAGCCTGGTCTTAGCTGGTCAGGCTGGGAGTTGACCAGCTAAAACCAGCTTGACCAGCCAAAACCAGCTATGTCCAGCTTAAACCAGGCTGGTCAAGCTGGTTTTAGCTGGTTTAAGCTGGTCATTTTCCAGTCTGACCAGCTAAGACCAGGCTGGAAATGGCTGGAAACCAGCCTGGAAATGGCCAAAACCCCTCTAAAACCAGGCTGGTCAACCAGCTAAAACCATCCAACCATCTTAGGCTGGTTTAAGCTGAATTTTTCAGCAGGGTACAAAGAGTCCATCTTTGATTGATTCAAGTGCTGAGATTTTGTAATGCTGTACGGTTGCTAGGGTTGTGTGGTTGGTTGTGAGGGTGTGAGTAGAAAGTTGCTATATATTTGTAACTATAATACACTAGTGGTAGTTGTGATAGGGTGGCTCAGTGGTTAGCACTGTCGCCTCACAACAAGAAGATCGCTGATTCAAGTCCCGGCTGGGTCAGTTGGCATTTCTGTGTGGAGTTTGCATGTTCTTTCCATGTTCGCTTGGGTTTCCTCCAGGTGCTCCGGTTTCCCCCACAGTTCATGCGGTATAGGTGAATTGAATAAACTAAATTGGCCGAAGTGTATGGCCCAATCCCAATTCTATTTTTGTACCCCTTCCCCTTGGCCCTTGAAACCCCTTGGCCCCATGAAGTGTGAAGGGGAAGGGCTTAAAAATTTACCCCTAAGAAATGGGACAGCACTTCAACACCTGCACACGTCATCATATGTCATCCTGATCTCTTGCTTCATATGAGATCGACGATCGCGACTGCTGTAGTTATTCTAGTTGGATTATTTTTTGGTATTTATCTTCAGGAAATCACTGAAGGCATATGTTATGTTTTCATAAGGATCTAATGTGGCAATAAGATCATAACTGTACTGTGTATTTACATAGTGAACCCAGCCGTTTGTTCAATTAAATTCAGCGTTCATGTCTAATAGTGGAATACTACATATTTAAAAAAATCTCAAGATGCTGTACAGAAAATTCCACCAGTCAGAGAGTTGCAGTAAACAAAGTGCGAAAATGAGATCTTTAGTTCAACTGTTTCTATATGATCTCAAAATACTTAAATGGGACATTCTACCAGAAACGTTCATTATCTGTCCCTGAAATAAAAACATAAATAGAGTGAATAAAAATATTTCATCCCAAAGAAATGTCAAAAATGGACTGATGGTTGATTTCTGTGAGTTGTTCTGTAAAGGAGTATGTCATTCATTTGGTTCTCAGATTTTTCTTTATTAAAAACACTTCACACATTTAAAAGCCCTGTCATTGTCTTTGTCCTCAGCTTAATTGAACCTACAGCTTTAATAGTTTTGTTATGCTAAAAACTGATATTTAGAAAAAAATACCTCAGAGATAGCAAGTTTAAGCTGTTCATCATTTACATCAATTGATTGAAAACATGAAATTAAAATTAATTCTACAAATAAATAATAGCTTACAAGTGTCCCAGTGTTTCTGTCAGTCCTGTCACATTTGCATTAAATTGAACATAAAATGGTTGCAATACACCTTTAAGGTTATGGCTCAGAAGTGACATTATTTGATGGAGGAGAAGCTGACAGTGATCAAGTATGCGTTCTATCATTGAGTTGTATGATTTTATGCTTGTTTTTGTATGATTTATTTGAGGATGACAAGCTTAAGTCAGGTCCTGTCACATTTCTTATAAGTGAAAATGTACGTTTCTGGTAGAATGTCCTAAATATTTGTGTGCAAATACATATTTTGCTATAAACATAAAATGTTTATACTACCAAAAACTTTAAATGATTTTTGCTCTATTCCTTTGTCTTTTTGTTTATTTGGTTAGCAATGCTTTGCAGAATTGAAGTCCTCTCCCTCATTAAAGCCACAAAGGGCAGAGATTTCAAGTTTTCCGATTTTAATTTCCTTTTTATTCAAAGTTTGTAATGATGTGTTTCAATTTATAGCTGATTGTTTTTTGTTCACAGCTTGTAATTCTTTTACAAAGACTCTTTATTTCAATCCTGTAGTGAGAAAATTAATGGGGACATTTGTTCCAGAACCAGCAGTGTTGATAATTGGGTTGGCCCTGATGCATTCTATAGTGTTGCTGAATGGTCGCTTGTCGGCAGAATCAAAAGAGCACAATCCAACATTTCTGATATGACTTGTTTCAGTTTTAAAGGGGACCTATTTTACCCTTTTTTTAAGATTTAAGATAAGTCTTTAGTGTCTCCAGAATGTGTCTGTAAAGTTTCGGCTCAAAACACCCCTCAGATTATTTATTAGAATTTTCAGAATATTGGGATTTTCTGCTCTGAACACATTGTAGCTGTTTTTGTGACCTGTGCCTTTAATGCTAGTTCTCCCCGCACACCTTTCCCACGTGCCTGTCAGAGTTTGCCTCAATCTCTGCCTCAGCTGTGTCAGATAAACAGCACAGTGACAGACATGAAGGAAGCAGATCTCATGAACGTTTGTGAGAAATGCTACAGTAAGAACATTACCAATGATTATTTGATGTATTTGTTGTGGAGTTAATTCAAGCCTTTTTGCAATGATGAGTCAGATCTTTTAGTCCCGGTTGCTTTGCTCACGTTCTGTCTTGTTGATAATTGTACTCGTTACTATGGAGACATGTTAATAAGCCGCTGTCAATCAATTCGGTGGGCGGGGAATCCGCACTCCTATGTCATGTTGCTGTGGGCCTCAAAATAGGAGGGATTTAACGTCAGGAAATTTAAAACGTCAGGAAATTTAAAAAAGAGACTTGTTTAGCTCTGAAAGATGATCATTAGACCTTTCAAACCTGACACATTCCTTTTAAACTTGAGCTAAAATATTCCTATAAACTGTCTGAACCTGAAGTTGCTGCTGACTTTTATTTCAGTAAGCTGACACATTAAAAAGTGAATCGGAATATTGAGTTGAGGACAGGGTTTTATTCTTTCACTTCTCCACTCATGCTTCACTCACAGCAAACTAGTGATTAAAGGGGCGTGGCTAAGCAAATTTCACCCAGGCCGTCAAACTGATGTCATCAGAGAAGAACTGCCATTCCAGAGCAGAAGTACATGGTAAGATTGTGATTAAAGATTACCAAACAAACTTTTATATCAGTGGATTAACTTGCACTAATATTAATTGTTCACCTTCAGACTAACTATGTGTGCTAGCAAATTA
This sequence comes from Danio kyathit, assembly GCA_903798195.1. NCBI lineage: Eukaryota > Metazoa > Chordata > Actinopteri > Cypriniformes > Danionidae > Danio > Danio kyathit. Next base: position 50,060 of record CAIGQS010000171.1, read on the forward strand.
AGATTCTGAGTTTTACTTTTATGAAGACTTATGTGTTTTTGTTCACACATTATACATTTGTCTTGAGTTTTAATCAGCATTTTAAAAACATGAGGCTCAGGCAAAAAAGAAAATCTTGAGTTTTTCCCTCATTCCCGGCCCATGTCTTGTGTATTTTAAATACAAAAGCATATTTTGTGTAATAGGTCCCCTGGTGATGCGAAAAGGGGAGCCTCTATGCTTTCTGGGACACTTGGACAGCATGAACAGACCATATGTCCAAAATGGCACACCTTACATCTCTTCATGGTATTACATTACTTTTAAGTGTAGACTCAAAGGGAGACCACAAGGATTTAAGGTGCCATTTGGGAACAGGCTCTTATTGACATTGGACAAAGTCCTGCTTCAGGCCCCATTTTAGATTTCGTTGGACCCCCTTTCTGATCAGGACCCTTGAAACTAATACCACAGCAATTACACTCATAGTATATATATAGAATTTTAAACACTCGTTTTTATTGGTCAAAAAGCAACTTCAAAATCAAGAGGTAATTCACCCAAAAATGTATCTTCTTGCATGATCTACTCATCCTCCACTTGTTTTAAACATGTTTGAGTTTACTTCTTCTGATATACTGAATAAATGTTGGAAAAAACAGCATTGGATAACTGTAACATCCCCGGCTCGTCCTCACTCACCCAATCCAGCTTCACCACCTCACACCAGTCCCATCCAATCCCGAGAACCTTCCCCTGATTATTAATTACCCGCACCTGTTCACTATTAGCCCGGACACTATATAATCTCACCTCCTCCGTTCACTCATCGTCCGGTATTGTAGTCGTATGGTTGTCTTCACCCAAGCTCCCTCGTCTTCTCTTCTTCCATGGATGTTCCTTCTGAGTCTTCGTAATCATCGCACTGATAAAGGGAAGTGTCTTTATTATCTTACCACATCCGAAGATCTATATTTACCTACCTGCACTTTGTGCACACTGCCACCAACGGAGGTGTGAGGATTGTTAACCCAGTCTTGACTATTGCCAGGTTTACCAGGCGAAGACGTATGAGGTGTTCCTCGGATGATCTTCCATTGCCCAGCACTGTGTGATAACCTTTTATGATTTACGTTGAATAAACTAAATGAAAAGATAACCATCTCTGACTTCTTTGTATACCATCGTGACAGAATACCGGACCCAACAACAACAACAACATGGAAGCTAACGCTACGTTAACCGGAAGTGAGTTGCCTTCCGCATCCATGAGCGCTAGCTCCAACCTGGTGGTGACACCGAGTACTCCACTAGCTCGACCAATGAGTTACTCTGGGGATCCGAGCACCTGCAATGGGTTTCTACTACAATGTTCTTTATATATTGAAGCCAACCTTGTGCAATTCCCTAACGAACTTTCCAAAGTTGCATTTGTTATCTCCCTTCTCTCAGGTCGAGCGTTACAATGGGCAGATGCGTTGTGGAGTACTCGTAGCCCAGTGATAACCACCATCCAATCCTTCGTCACTCACTTTAAGGAGGTATTTTCAGTTCCACTTACCCCTTTATCAGTGCACGACGAACTCATGAATTTATCACAAGGGAGGATGTCTATTCACGAATATACGTTGCAGTTTCGGACACTTGCCGCCAGCAGTGGGTGGAACCCTGTGGCGCTTCTGGCTGCTTACCGTAAAGGGTTGAAACCCTCCCTCCGTAAACAGATGGTCATTTATGATGACAATGCGAACCTTGAATCCTTCATCAAGAAGACTATTAGTGTGTGCCAGCACTTATCTGCTTGTTCTTCTCTCTTTGATGATTCTCCATCACCGCTCAAATCTCCCACGATTATGCAGGACCCAGAAGAACCTATGGTCACGGACTCCTACCGGCTCGATGCCACGGAACGCCAGCGACGTGTTCAACATCAGCTCTGCCTCTACTGTGGAGAATCAACTCACCGGATAGCCACCTGTCCCATCCGCCCACCTCGACTAGTGGTGAGTAAAGTCATCCTCACACCCACAGTATCCACCATACCTCATATTTCTGCAGAGTTGGTAATCCACGATCAAACTTTTCCCGTACATGTTTTGCTGGACTCCGGAGCCGCTGGGAACTTCATATCCTCCACCTTTATCACCCGCTATAATATTCCTTCAGTGAGGAATGAAGTCCAGTACCGCATCACCACCATCCAGAGCTCGCCACTAGGAGAAGGAAAAATCAATCGCCGTACCAAGCCTCTCACCCTTCGTCTGAATCAGAATCATCAAGAGAAACTTACCCTCCTTATTCTTCCTCGTGCTAATGTGGATGTCATCTTGGGACGACCGTGGCTTATTCAGCACCAACCCAGTATTAACTGGGAAACTGGCGATATCCTCGAGTGGGGATCCAGATGTAACAGTAATGGTCATATTACCCCCTCTACTGGTCACTCCACGTCATTACCCCTGCAGAGTACAAGCATACAAGCCACTTCTCCTTCCAGCCATCCCATTCCCTCAGCATATCATGAGTACCTTGACGTCTTCAGCAAAGAACGAGCCACCCAATTACCCCCTCATCGGTCCTGGGATTGCTGTATTGATCTGTTGCCTGATGCCAAGTTGCCACACGGAAGGATTTATCCTTTGTCCCGTCCTGAGCATGAAGCTATGCACAACTACATCAGTGAAGCTCTCCAGCATGGGTTCATCCGACCATCTACATCTCCTGCCGCCTCCAGCTTCTTCTTTGTCGCCAAGAAAGATGGAGGACTCAGACCATGCATTGATTACCGAGTACTTAATGCTGCTACCGTCAAATTTGCCTACCCTCTGCCTCTAGTCCCTGCTGCTTTGGAAGAACTGAGAGAGGCTAAGGTATTCAGCAAACTAGACCTCCGGAGTGCATACAATCTCATCCGCATCCGCCAGGGGGACGAGTGGAAAACGGCCTTTGTTACACCTTCCGGCCACTACGAGTACCTCGTCATGCCCTACGGACTGGCAAATAGTCCCTCAATCTTCCAAAGTTTCATGAACGAGATCTTCAGAGACTTCCTTCATCGTTTCACTATTGTCTATATTGATGACATCCTTATTTACTCCCGTAATCTTGAAGAGCATCAAGCCCATGTGACCCAAGTACTTCAACGTTTACGTCAAAACCAACTATTCCTCAAACCCGAAAAGTGTGAATTCCATCAGACCACGATATCCTTCCTCGGGTATGTCATCACCCCACAAGGAGTGAGTATGGAACGGTGCAAGGTAGACGCAGTATCGAAATGGGAATACCCGAAAACCATAAAAGAACTTCAGCGTTTTCTGGGATTCGCCAACTTCTATCGGCGGTTCATAAAGAACTACAGTGTCTTATCAGCTCCTCTCACTTCCTTGCTCCGAGGAGGAAAGAAAGTACTCACCTGGACCCCTGAGACGTACCGAGCCTTCGATCACCTTAAGTCAAAGTTTGCCACAGCACCCGTCTTACGTCATCCGAATCCCAACCTCCCGTTCATCGTTGAGGTGGACGCCGCAGACACTGGAGTAGGTGCTATACTCTCACAATGGTCTGGTGAACCCAAAGCCCTCCATCCTTGTGCGTACTACTCGCGGAAATTGTCTACTGCAGAACAAAACTATGGGATCGGTGACCGCGAGCTATTAGCCATCAAACTGGCACTCGAAGAGTGGCGTCACTGGCTTGAAGGAGCCCAACACCCCTTCACCGTCATCACTGACCATAAAAATCTCCAATACATCCGAGATGCTAAACGTCTGAATGCTCGCCAAGCTCGTTGGTCTCTCTTCTTCGCTCGTTTCCATTTTACCATCACCTACCAACCTGGGCACAAGAATGTCAAAGCCGATGCCCTATCCAGACTTTACTCACCTGAGCCTCGTAATGATTCCCCTGAAACTATTCTTCCTCCTTCCATCTCTGTGGCCCCCATATTATGGCAAATCGATGAAGAGATCCGATTAGCCACCTTAGAAGAACCAGTTCCCCCTGGTCTCCCTCCAGGCTTGTGCTATGTACCCCACGAGATTTCGCATACCACTCCTCACTAGCACACACACCTCCCTCGGCTCAGGACACCCAGGTAGCAGGCGAACCCTCTCGCTTCTCCGAGAAAGGTATTGGTGGCCTAAAATGGCCCATGATGTCACCCAGTACGTTAAGGGTTGCTCGGTCTGTGCCATCACTACCACTCCACGCCATCTACCTGAAGGAAAACTGCTGCCGTTGCCCACTCCCCGCCGACCCTGGACACACCTTGGTGTGGATTTTGCCACCGATCTACCCCCCTCTCAAGGATACACCACGATCTTGGTGGTTGTAGATCGGTTTTCCAAATCCTGCAAACTAATACCTCTCAAAGGTCTTCCCACAGCCCTTGAAACAGCTGAGGCCCTGTTCCATCACGTCTTCAGAAACTATGGTCTCCCCGAAGACATCGTGTCGGATAGAGGTCCACAGTTTATCTCCAGGGTCTGGCGGGCGTTCTTCCACCTTTTGGGCACCACCATCAGTCTATCTTCTGGCTATCATCCGCAAACCAACGGTCAGACCGAGCGTAAAATCCAAGAGATTTCCCGGTTTTTACGCTCCTACTGCCATGCTCATCAAAACACCTGGAGCCAGTATCTTCCGTGGGCTGAGTATGCACAAAATTCTCTTCGTCAATCCTCTACTGGACTAACCCCTTTTCAATGTGTCCTAGGCTACCAACCATCCTTGTTCCCCTGGAATGGGGAAGTATCAGAAGTGCCCGCGGTTGATCACTGGTTCCAGGAAAGCGAGAGGGTCTGGGACTCAGCTCACGTCCATCTTCAGCGGGCAGTCCGGAGGTACACTGAGCAAGCCAACCGTCATCGACTACCTAATCCCATATACCAACCAGGAGATAAGGTATGGCTCTCTACCCGAGACATTCGCCTCCGGCTGCCCTGCAGAAAGCTGAGTCCCCGCTACCTGGGACCATTCACTATTCACTCCCAGATCAATCCTGTCACCTACCGTCTGAACCTTCCACCACAGTACCGTATAGCATCATCCTTTCATGTTTCCCTCCTCAAACCCTACACTAATCCTGTATCTCCTCCCTCTGCAGAACCCGAACCACCCCCCCCTCCCGACCAAACGGAAGTCATCGGTGATAACATCTACCAGGTCAAGGAAATCCTCAACTCCCGGCGGCGGGACGGTCAGCTCCAGTACCTTGTAGACTGGGAGGGCTTTGGCCCTGAGGAGAGATCCTGGATCCCCCGCGATGACATCTTAGATCCATCTCTCCTCGAAGAATTCCATCAGAGACATCCCGATCGTCCAGCTCCACGAGGACGTGGCCGTCCCCGCCGTCGATCTAGGGTGCCAGGAGTCACCCGTGGAGGGGGGGGGTACTGTAACATCCCCGGCTCGTCCTCACTCACCCAATCCAGCTTCACCACCTCACACCAGTCCCATCCAATCCCGAGAACCTTCCCCTGATTATTAATTACCCGCACCTGTTCACTATTAGCCCGGACACTATATAATCTCACCTCCTCCGTTCACTCATCGTCCGGTATTGTAGTCGTATGGTTGTCTTCACCCAAGCTCCCTCGTCTTCTCTTCTTCCATGGATGTTCCTTCTGAGTCTTCGTAATCATCGCACTGATAAAGGGAAGTGTCTTTATTATCTTACCACATCCGAAGATCTATATTTACCTACCTGCACTTTGTGCACACTGCCACCAACGGAGGTGTGAGGATTGTTAACCCAGTCTTGACTATTGCCAGGTTTACCAGGCGAAGACGTATGAGGTGTTCCTCGGATGATCTTCCATTGCCCAGCACTGTGTGATAACCTTTTATGATTTACGTTGAATAAACTAAATGAAAAGATAACCATCTCTGACTTCTTTGTATACCATCGTGACAATAGTAGTTTATGTTCCTTTTCTGGATGTCAATGGCTGTTTTTTTCCCAACATTCTTCAGAATATCTTGTTTTGTGTTCAACAGAAGAAAGAAATCAATACACGTTTCGAATCCCTTGAGTGAGAGTAAATGGTTATTAAATTTTTGAGTGAACTATCATTCATTTTCCTTCGGCTTAGTCCCTTATTAATCAAGGGTAGACCAAGCTTAACTATGTATTAATCATATGTTATGCGTGATAATATTTATTATAATAAATAGTTAAGTGTTTACAACTTCAGGCAGTTAACCCATTTTAATCACTTTCAGGGACAATTCCCGGAGAACCTGTTTTTTTTTTGAAAAATGTGAGAATAGAAGAAAAACTCTTTATCTTTAAAAAATGCTTTATCTTGAGTGAGATGCTGCAAGATACTCAGGATCTGAATGTAAAGCCTCATTCACACTAAAAGCAACTCGCAGCGGCAAAGCAACATGTGACCATTCATTTCAATGGAAAGTGAGCGGCTTCTGGCGACCTCTGTCTACTTGATCGACAGCAACCATTGGCGACCAGGTGGGCATGTCGAGCAACGCGACAAAGTTGAGAATCCTTCAACATTTTGCAAATGAAGAGCAACTTTCTTGAGCTGCAGCCAATAGGAGCACCAGTAGAGCTCATGTGAGTCTTCCTCAGCTCACTCAGGTGACGGTTGTATTCTCCGTGCTGTAGACCTACACAGACCTGCGTTTGCAGCATATCCAGAGCGACAGGCAGCTACAAAGTCGCTGCTAGTGTGAATGAGGCATAACAGTCAAACATGTCAATCTAGCGAGTGTTAAAGGGGACCTATTACGCCCCTTTTTAGAAGATCTAAAATAAGTCTCTGATGTCCCTAGAGTGTGTATGTGAAGTTTCAGCTCAAAATATCACACAAATAATGTTTTATAAATCTTTGAAATTGCCCTTTTAGGGCTTGATCCAAATTGTGCCATTTTAATGACTTTTGCTTTAAATTCAAATGAGATTGTGTTTTTTTTTTAAAGAGGGCGGAGCTACAAATGCCTAGGTGTCAGAATGGCGGCAGATTAAAAAACAAGACTAACGTCCCATGCTAATGATGTCAAAAATACACAGGAGACCCAAATGCAAGATGATTTATTAACAGAGATAACAGGAACAACTGGTATAGATCTCACCAGATAACAAAGGATAGGGTTGAGCAATGGTGCTTCTCTCAAGGAAATTCAACACGCTAAACAGCGGTAAAAGTTCTTCAGAGCAACCGATCCAGAGTGAAGTCTCTCACTGATATCTCACCAGATATCAAGGGAAGGAGTAGAGCAATGGTGCATCTCTCAAGGAAATCGACACGCTAAACAGCGGTAATAGTTCTTCAGAGTAACAGATCCAGGAAGATGTCTCATAAATTCAACCACGCCAAACAGCGGTAGCAGTTCTTCGATGAGACAGATCCAGGGAGATCTCTCATTAAGTTCAACAACGCCAACAGCGGTAACAGTTCTTAGGAGAAAAAGCAAGCAGAGCTGAATTTTCCAAAAACAACAGTCTCTATGAGGACTCACCACCAGCGGTTTCAGCGAGAGCTGCCTAACAGGAAAAAGGACACAGACGTGAACACAACGAACTGACTAACACTATCTACAAACACTGAACATATAAAGGCGCGCGGTAACGTGCATCACCTGTGTTTAATAGATAACAGCTGAGTGAGACTGAGTAGCAGCAAGACACGTGATCGCTCAGCTGACGAATGTAAACACACACAGCCACGTGGTGAAGATACACCCAAACAAACACACCCACATCCACACACACACATACAAGAGAAACAGACAGATCCACAACCGTGACATATGAGGGAGAGATCATTACTAATGGGCAGGGCTTTCCCCCTCTGATGACATCATACAACGGGAGAATATCAATCAAAGTGTTTCTGCAAACTGTTTTTATCAAGTGTGATTATAAAAAATTGAATTAATAAATGTTTACCAATAGAAGCTGGCTATATTCACAGACTGTTGCGACAGAACTGTGTTGAAACCCTTTATAAAAGTGATTTTTGCATAATAGGTCCCCTTTAAAATAGAAAAGCAATGGGAAAGTACCATCATGGACTGAATAAATGTGTTGTGTGCTTGAACTTAAAATGTATACATATGATATGTGTGGAACCAGACAATCTATATGATTATGTCAGCCCAGAAAGGACTCTGGGTTAATATGTCCAATGTAAAAGCCTATTGGTCGTTTTGTGGACCTAGCGAAGATGTTTTTAATGACTACACCAAAAGATTATACAAAAGCTGCCTTTCAGCCTGAAGTGTCTTCTGCTACATAATAAAGAAATGTGGTAGTTTTACGGTGTCTGTTTAAGTTCTGAGCGAGCAGTCTAAACACTGGTTGACAGTTACTAAACCAGATTTTTATAAACTGAAGTCTAAATCCTGTTTTATTTATTTGTTCACTTGCCTTGGAATAAGCTCAAAGTCTCAAAGGCCAGTTTATAATTATACTTTCCCCGCATACACAACTACAAAGATTTAGCCTCTTCTAAGTTTGGTCTGAGGGAAACGTGAAACACTGTGCTTCAGAAAGGCATTGTGGGTGGCACGTTACAGTATTTTTATGCTCTGAGTGAGTCAACATGCAAAAAAACATGAGCGATAGACACTTAAATCAGCAGGAGACGCTTAAACTGTGAGAACTTTAGGCATTCTGATGCTGAGGATGGTGTCACATGAATTATAACTGTTTGGGATCCAATTGCTCTCTCTCTCACTCTATTATAAACTCACCAGCCACTTTATTAGGTACACCTGTCCAACTGTTTGTTAACGCAAATGTCTATTCAGCCAATCACATGTCAGCAGCTAAATGCATTTAGACATGTAGACATGGTCAAGATAATCTGCTGCAGTTCAAACCGAGCATCAGAAGAAGTCAGAGGAGAATGGCCAGACTGGTTCCAGCTGATAGAAAGGCAACAGTAATTCAAATAATCACTCGTTGCAACCGAGGTATGCAGAAGAGCATCTCTGAACACACAACATGTCCAACCTTGAGGCGGATGGGCTACAGCAGCAGAAGACCACACTGGGTGCCACTCCTGTCAGCTAAGAACAGGAAACTGAGGCTACAATTCGCACAGGCTCACCAAAATTGGACAATAGAACATTGGAAAATGTTGCCTGGTCTGATGAGTCTCCATTTCTGCTGCGACATTCAGATGGTGGAGTCAGAATTTGGCATCAACAACATGAAAGCATGGATCCATCCTGCCTTGTATTAACGGTTCAGGCTGCTGGTGGTTGTGTAATGGTGTGGGGGGTATTTTCTTGGCACACTTTGGACCCATTAGTATCAATTGAGCATTGTGTCAACGCCACAGCCTACCTGAGTATTGTTGCTGACCATGTCCATCCCTTAATGGCCACAGCGTATGGCTGATGGCTACTTCCAGCAGGATAACGCATCATGTCATAAAGCGCGAATCATCTCAGATTGGTTTCTTGAACATGACAATAATTTCACTGTACTCAAATGGCCTCCACAGTCACTATATCTCATAGAGCCCCTGTGTGGTGGAACGGGAGATTCGCATCATGGATGTGCAGCTGACAAATCTGCAGCAACTATGTGATGCTATCATGTCAATATGGACCAAAATCTCTGAGGAATATTTCCAGCACCTTGTTGCTATGCCATGCATTCCAGCATCTGTGCCATGAAGGATTAAGGCAAGGGCAAAAGTGGGTCCAAACCGGTACTAGTAAGGTGTATCTAATAAATTGGCCGGTGAGTGTATATATATATATATATACAATAAAAAATCTGAATATAACCTAAAGAATACTGGCAGCTTGTTTAATACGCAGGTTTTGAAGCATAATGACCAACCCATATTATTATTTTAAACTCTAAGGCCCAGTTTCACAAACAGCGCTTAGATTAAGCCAGGACTAGGCCTTAGATAAATTAGGCTATTTAAGCCACATTTATAAAATGGTCTCAGAAAAATATATTACTGGTGTGCACCTGGAGACAAAAAAATGACACTGACGTATTTTAAGACATCTCACTGCAAGTTATTTTGAGTTGAGATCGCACAAACATGCAATTTAATCTTGACTAGCCTTAAACTTTGTTTGTGAAACCGGGGGTTAATGTGTCAATAAATGTCATTTTGTTAAACTGAAAACCAACATGGCGGTTCATTCCACTGTGGCGACCCCTGATAAATAAGAGACTAAGCCAAAGGAAAAGTTACATTTTTAACATTAAAAATAGAAACCAAATAAATAAATATAAAGTTAATCAGACTTATTTGTTATCAGGTCTAATAATGCAATTTAAAAGAATAAATAAACACGACAGAATCACAAACTATGGACTATTTATGCTAAAATACACTAGAGCTGGGCGATATGGCAAAAATGCAATCTCGATAATTATTTTCCATATTGAACTATAATGATATATATTTCGATATCAGTTGTTAATATTTACAGATTTAAAACAGTACCCCAACAATGACTGAAGCCACAAAATTAGAGGGTCCATTAATTGGCATAACATTTTTGGCGGCCAAAAATTTGGTACATAATACAATACAATCCGATACAACCTCTAATATCAGCAAACTTTTAGATTCTAATTGTTGCACATTTCTGCGGTGTGATTGGCTCTTAATCATTCATTCATTCATTTTCTTTTCGCCTTGGTCCCTTTATTAATCTGGGGTCGCCACAGCGGAATGAACCGCCAACTTATCCAGCACGTTTTTACGCAGCAGATGCCCTGCCAGCCGCAACCCATCTCTGGGAAACATCCACACACACTCATTCACACTCATACACTACGGACAATTTAGCTTACCCAATTCACCTGTATACCGCATGTCTTTGGACTTGTGGGGAAACCGGAGCACCCAGAGGAAACCCACGCGAACGCAGGGAGAACATGCAAACTCCACACAGAAAAGGCCAACTGACCCAGCCGAGGCTTGAACCAGCGACCTTCTTGCTGTGAGGCGACAGCACTACCTACTGCGCCACAGCATCGCCCCCTTATTTTATTTTATCTATTTATTTATCAACTACATTTTTGCTTCATGTCTTTTATTTTATGTAGAGTTTCTTGTATCCTTAATATTTTATTATCGCTACCATCAATATTTAAAAAAGCCAGTGTGTTCAGGGTTTGTATATATGAAAAAATTAGATCTCTGTATAAATAAGAACGTTTGTACTTGACATCAAAATCAGGTAAAATAAGCATGTACACAACTGTTATTTGACAGATATATTTTTTGTAACATTTTATAATGCTTTAAAAATAAGATATTAAAAAAGGAAAAACTTATTCAGCAGTACACACATACTGTATGCGGTACATTAAATTCAGTTGATTGCTGCTGATCATTATTAATTAATTGCTAATATAAATTTATAACGTAAAACAAATAATTAAATATATAATGTAAAAAAAACAGTAATTCATATTAAAAAAATATAGAGATTAAATTAGGCAATTTGTTTGTACAAATATCAATATATTAAATTAGATATTACATATTTAGAGGACACCCATTTAAATCCATTTCATTTTTACTACAACATAAATTTGTTTACATTTTTTCTAAATCAGCACTTCGTTGCCTATTGTTATTGTCATAAAATTTTGCAAACAAAACACAACCAACAATTTAACCAAATCTCAAATCACTCCATTCAAATCTCTGTTCAAAGAATATAAACTCACATTAGTACACAGATATGTGACATACAAAAATAGGTCAAGAATAAACAGTGTCGTTGTTAGGAAGCGAGCGCCCATAATAAATCACATAACCCACTCACTGGGCCAATCTAAAAGAGGGGAAACCCCATAAACATAACCAAACCAAGATTAAAATATCCATCAAATGCTCACACTCCAGACTATTTAGACAATCTGTGACGCATTACAAAGTCTTAATAATGTATTTTGGATGTAGAAGATTGAGTGGACTTTCGTGAGCGCTGGTTTTGGTAGAGTACCTCATGTTTGGTGCGTGTTGTTAGTGAAGGCAGAGAGGAATGCTGTGGTGAGCAGCTGATTTACACCATATGAAAACCTTACAAACTGAGCTGTGCCTCGAGCTGTAATCTGCAGTCACATGACAGGCCTCAACCAATGGCAGGCCTTGACTTACCCTCAGTGGAGACTCACAACAAAAGCAAGTCCGTACTGCTGATTTGTGTCTGTTTCTATACGTATTTATTCACTATTATGCTGGTTTTTGTGTCTCTGAGTTTAAAATAAAGCAATCAGATGAATCTTTACATAGTGATCATGAAGCAGTTGTAATGTGATGATGTGTTATGAAGTTGTAGTGTTAATTTGCTGTTGTGTGTCTTTTACCCAGCATTAAAAGCCTCTAACAGTCAGTCGTATGGGCTTCGAGATTCTTGTACTCGGTCTCTGGATCTTCCTGGTTTTCGGCAGAGCCCCAGCTGGCCCTCTCCCAGGGCCTTTGCTCCAGCACAGCAGGCGACTGCTAGAAACAGAAGAAATCAATTAAGGCGTGTGGCCCGATCAAGCCTAGTCTTTTCTTGTGTTCTTTTTTATTACAGACTTAATTACAGCTAAACACGGCCCACAAATAATGTCACCATTGTCTTGCTTTCGTGGATGGGACTGGAGTTCTTAGAATATGGGGAAATAGTATGTAGAAACACACCCCATATGGCAAAATATATACATTTATAGTGGATAATATATATGCAAAATACATTTTGTAACTTTGACGCTCAATTAAATATATTTTAAAATCAACCTGAATATCATACCAAATATAGCTACAAATGTATTTCAGGGTCAAGAATATACATTTACAACCACAATAGAGATAGAATGGAGATCTAAAGTAAGTAAAATTTTTAAATATATGTATGTATATACACACTACCCGTCAAAAGTTTGGGGTCAGTAGGATTTTTTAATGTTTAAAAATAAGTTTATCCTGCTCACCGAGGCTGCATTTATTTCATCAAAAATACAGTACAAATTGTGAAATGTTATTGCAATATAAAATAACGGTTCAAAATTAGTTTATAATTTAATTTAATAATTTATTCCAGTGATTTTAAAGATGAATTTTCAGCTTCATTACTCCAGTCTTCAGAGTCACCTGATCCTTCAGAAATCACTCTAATGTTAATAATAATAATAATAATAATAATAATAATAATAATAATTATTATTATTATTATTATTATTATTATTGTTGTTGTTGTTGTTGTTGATGTATTAATGGTAGTAATAAAAGCAGTAATAACTGGAGTAATTTAATTTGAAACTACATATAATAAGAATACAATAAAAATTGTAATAAATATTTAACAGTTTCACGTTTTTACATTTAATAAATGGCGCCTTGATGAACAGAATCATTTAAAAAAAAAAAAAAAATTATATACAAAATAAAAAAAACCCTGATATATACACTACAGGTCAAAAGTTTGGTGTCAGTTTTTTCTTATGTTTTTTTTAAAGAAAATTATTCTGTTCATTAAGGCGGTGTTTATTAAATTACCATTAATTTATTTAATTATCATTATTATTAATAATAACAACAACAATAATAATAATAATAAGACATATAATAATAATTAAGATTAGTGATTTTAAGTACTTCCCTGCTTTAGTTGTTAATAACATATAACACATTTCTATAATGACAAATAACATATTTTCTAATAAGCAATTTCTAAAAATGGTTATATAATATTTTAATTAACATATTTTTGTACCTTTTTGCATATTTTCGAACATTTATTAAAGCTGATTTGAAATACATCTTTTAAACCATATGCAAAACACTCAAAGTAATGACATCTCTACATGGATCAATTGTAATAGAGGCTTTTATAAAAACAACCGGAAAAATTCATTCAAAGGCACAAGTGCTTCTATAATAGACATCAAATCAAAGTCAGAAAAATCAAATCAAAACAAAAACACTTGAGCAGATCAAATGAAAAGACATCTGATCTTAAAAGTCATGCTGCGCATGAAACAGGAAATGACATGGGACACTCACATTATTGTCTATTTGTCTGAAAGCCATCAAAGCAGAAGTAGCATTCACCACTACAAGCAGTCTGTGGCCATTAAATTGCCCTATATTGTTCCTAATAAATATCAGTGTACAAATATATCTAAAGCATTGGGCTGAACAAAATTCTAAAAAGTTTGGAATTAATTAATTCTCAAAGACTGAATTATGCTTGGGCGGCACGGAGGCTCAGTGGTTAGCACTGTCACAGTTCTGTGTGTGCACGTTCTCCCGTGTTCGCTTGGGTTTCATCTTGGTCTAAAGACATGTGGTATAAGTGAATTGGGTAAACTAAATTGTATGAGTGTGTGTGTGTGGATGTGAGAGTGTATGTGTGTTTCCCAGTACTGGGTTGCAGCTAGAAGGGCATCCTCTGTGTAAAACATATGCTGGAATAGTTGGTGGTTCATTCCGCTGTGGCAAACCCTGATAAATAAGGGACTAAGCTGAAGGAAAATGAATGAATGATGCTTGTGTAAATCTGTATTTTGAAGTGTGTCTTATAGTGTTAATTAAAGAGACAGTTCACCAAAAACAAAAGAATTCTGTCCTCATTTACTCACCCTCCACTTGTTCCAAACCTATTCAGCTTCTTTCTTCTGCTGAAGATAAATGAAGATATTTTGAAAAATGCTGAAAACCTGTAACCATTGACTTCTACAGTATTATTTTTTTCCTACCATGAAAGTAAATGGTTATTAGTTACCGATGATGTCTAACATTTTTAAGAACAGGTTATTTTGTGTTCAACAGAAAAAAGTAACTCATAAAAGTCTAAAAACCGTTCAAGTCTGGAACCATTTGATGATGGGTAAGTAATAAGGACACTGTGTACCTTACTGTGCCTTTAAAAAATATCAAATAATAATTTTACACTTAAACTTCAATTGAAAAAAAAAAATAAAGGTTGCTAAAATAAATTTTTACAGAAATAGAATAATCATTAGGGTCACCCAAAGAGCAGTTCTTAAATGAACCATTTTTTTACTTAGTGTGCAGAACATTTGAAAAATCTAAATAACCTTTTGTGCAATGGAAACATTCTTTGGATGTTAGAGGTTGTTTATGGAACCACCAATGCCAGTAAAGAACCTTTATTCTTAAGAATCTTTGTATTTTAGTAGTATAGTGGTAATTTACAGCAGTTTTGCATTATAAAATAGGCAGTGCATGGTAGTTTAGTAACAAATTGTATTCTGTTACTGATTGCAAATTACATGCTGTCATGTCATGTCATTTTCATCCGCTTATCCGAGGCCGGGTTGCGGGGGCAGCAGACTTAGGAGAGAACTCCAGACTTCCCTCTCCCCAGACACTTTCACCAGCTCCTCCGGGGGGATCCCGAGGCATTCCCAGGCCAGTCGAGAGACTTAGGGTGCTTTCACACTAGCACTTTTGGTCCGCACCAGGGTTCGTTTGACGTCATAGTACGGTACGTTTAGCTAGTGTGAACGTGTCTTCTGAACTCGGGTGCGCACCCGTGAACCGTACCCGAGTCCGCCTGAAAGAGGTGGTCTGGGGTACGGTTCATGCGAACTCTGGTACGGTTCACTTCTGGTATGAATGCAATCGTACCAAATAGCGGAAGTGAACCGGCAACTGTACAACAAACTATCGTTTTCATAACGTTCATTCGTGTGTGTGTGTGTGTGTGTGTGTGTGTGTGTGTGTGTGTGTGTGTGTGTGTGTGTGTGTGTGTGTGTGTGTGTGTGTGTGTGTGTGTGTATGTATGTGTACGTGTTTTTGTGACATATCAGGACACAAATCTGTATAATGACATAGGTATGACACAGGTATTACAAAAAGCAGGTGAAATATGAGGACATTGGTGACGTCCTCACTTCTCAAAAAGCTTCTAAATCACACAGGATGAGTTTTTTCAGGGAGTAAAGCTTTACACTGTCTCCTGTGATGGTTGGGTTTAGGGGTAGGGTGGGGTGAGGGCAATATAATATACGCTTTGACCTGTATAAAATGAATGGAAGCCTATGTAATGTACCCACTTTTCACAAAAACAAACATGTGTGCGCCACGTATTGTACCTTTAGCGGGACTGAGCCAAGCACAGTGATACACAGTGATGTCTGCTTGTCTCCTCCAGAAACAGCTTCTGCAGTCACTGTGTGATGTTCTGAATGTTTATAATATTTTTGCAGCAGACAGACGCGAGTCGCTTTCTGTATGTCCAAAACTTATGATTCAGTAAAAGCAAATCGACCGCGATGTGCGGAAGTCTCCATTTTGGCGCTTTGCTTTCGTGACTGTCACCTAGCAACAGCCGTAAACAAAACAGCAGCTCTATGACGCAAGCGTACCGGGGTTCAGAAGGAAAAAAGACAGTGTGAACACAAACCAACCGAGAAGGTGGCAAGGGGGGACAATCGAACTTGGGTACGGTCCAGGCAATTGAACCAAGTGTGAAAGCACCCATAGTCTCTCCAGCAAGTCCTGGGTCTTCCCCAAGGCCTCCTCAATGTGGGACATGCCTGGAACACCTCCCTAGAGGCATCCGAAACAGATGCCCGAGTCACCTCAGCTGACTTCTCTCGGTGTGAAGGAGCAGCGGCTCTACAGAGCTCCTCACCCTAACCATAAGGGTGCGTCCTTATGAAGGAAACTTTTCATTTCAGCCGCTTGTATCCAAGATCTTGTCCCTTCGGTATAATTAGGAACCTAAATTGACCAGTAAATCGAGAGCTTTGCCTTTCGGATCAGCTCCTTCTTTACCACAACGGACCGATACATCGACCGCATTACTGCTGCCGCTGCACCAATCCGCCTGTCAATCTTATGTTCCTTCCTTCCTTCACTTGTGAACAAAACCCCAAGATACTTGAACACCTCCACCTGGGGTAAGGACTTTCCTCCAACCCGGAGATGGCAAACCACCATTTTCCGATGGAGCACCATGGCCTCGAACAACAAATTACATGCTGAATATTCTAATTGGTAGGCTAATATAATGCGCTTCACTTGTTTTTTGGTATAATAATGTAATCTAATTTTGGATTACTTTAGTTACTTTTAAGGGGACGCGGTGGCACAGTGGGTAGCATGTTCGCCTCACAGATTCATTTTCTTTTTGGCTTAGTCCCTTTATTAATCCGGGGTCGCCACAGCGGAATGAACCACCAACTTATCCAGCACATGTTTTACGCAGCGGATGCCCTTCCAGCTGCAACCCATCTCTGGGAAACATCCATACACACTCATTCACACTCGTACACTACGGACAATTTAGCTTACCCAGTTCACCTGTACCACGTCTTTGGACTGTGGGGGAGACCGGAGCACCCGGAGGAAACCCACGTAAACGCAGGGAGAACATGCAAACTCCACACAGAAACGCCAACTGACCCAGCCGAGGCTCGAACCAGCGACCTTCTTGCTGTGAGGCGATAGCACTACCTAATGCGCCACTGCGACGCCTCTGTAGCAGTTTCTACAATACTAATTACGTAAGCAGCTTTACAGAGCAAAATAGGTTTAAAAAATTGGAATCATGAATCATGAAAATGAATAGCAGCATTAAGGTTATCGATGTCAAGTAGGTCAATCTCATTACAGTATTATTAGACAGTTAGTTTAGTAGATTACATTGACATACTGGCAAAGTGAGCGACACAGTGGCTCAGTGGTTAGCACTGTCGCCTCACAGCAAGAAGGTTGCTGATTCAAGTCCAGGCTGGGTCAGTTGGCATTTCTGTGTGGAGTTTGCATGTTCTCCCCATGTTCATGTGGGTTTCTCTGGGTGCTCCGGTTTCCCCCACAGTCCAAAGACTTGCGGTAAATGTTAACATAGGTGAATTGAATAAACTAAATTGGCTGTAGTGTATGTCTGTGAATGAGTGTGTATGGGTGTTTCCCAGTACTGGGTTACAGCTGGAAAGGCATCCGCTGTGTAAAACATATGCTGGATAAGTAGGCGGTTCATTCCGCTGTGGCAACCCCTGATGAATAAAAGGACTAAGCCGAAGGAAAATGAATGAATGCTGGCAAAGTTAGCCTATTGCTTAAAGGATTATTGTTTCGAGTCCAAATATCTAAAAAATGTTAAATGAAAAAGCATTTTCTGAACATGTAAAAAATATTGCTTTTTTTTTTTTGAAAACAAGTTTTTTTCTTGAAACAAAGCAAAATAAATAAAAATCTGCAATATGCGTTAAGTCATACAATCTTATTTCAAACCGAAAACAAGATTATGCCACTTACTCTATTGGCAACTTATAATGTTTTTCTTTTTTTTTTTGTAATTACATTTTTATTGATTTTACATGTGAGTGGTCACAGCATCTTTACAATTTTCTTTTCAATAAACAAAACAAGATCCACTCCTCAATACCCCCCCCAGCCCACCTAGAAAAACGACCACCCCAGCCCCCAGCGTTGCCATAGTCCATGCCATCCCACAAATAGCATTGCAATCAAGACAAATAACTAACAGAAGATATATACATACATATAAGCAAAAGATACACATGTCTTAAACACAAACATAATACAGGGTATGTGTACAGTCTATAATATTATAGAAAATAATACACATATACATGTATGTATATATACCTGCCCATATACGGTGGAAGTTAGAATTATTAGCCCCCTTTGAATTTTTTTTTCTTTTTTAAATATTTCCCAAATGATTTTTAACATGGAAAGATAATGTTTTTTCTTCTGGAAAAAGTCTTATTTGTTTTATTTCGGCTAGAATAGAAGCAGTTTTTAATTTTTTAAAAACCATTTTAAGGACAAAATTATTAGCCCCTTTAAGCAAATTTTTTTTTTCGATAATCTACAGAACAAACCATCATTATACAATAATTGGCCTAATTACCCTAACCTGCCTGATTAACCTAATTAACCTAGTTAAGCCTTTAAATGTCACTTTAAGCTGTATAGAAGTGTCTTGAAAAATATCTAGTCAAATATTATTTACTGTCACCATGGCAAAGATAAAAATAATCAGTTATTAGAGATGAGTTATTAAAACTATTATGATTATAAATGTGTTGAGAAAATCTTCTCTCTGTTAAACAGAAATTGGGGAAAAAATAAACAAGGGTGCTAATAATTCTGACTTCAACTGTATATACATATCCGTACACACATACCTACATACATACACATACATGTACATATATACATCCATACACACATAGTAATACACTAACAAAAGCAGAAATCCACACATACTATCAGAGATTTATACAATCAGGTTGTTGCACATTAAACCTTTGTTGTTTTTAAAGTTAAAACTCACTTCATTTTTACGAATATTTTTCTGAAATTCTTTTCTGAAAGCAATAGTTTTGCTTGTCTAGAAAATTCTTCTTGATTTAAGTTTATATATATATATATATATATATATATATATATATATATATATATATATATATATATATATATATATATTTAGACTAGAAACAAGACTCAAAAATCATGTAAGGGTGTAGTTAGATAGTTAGGTAGTTAGTTCAGTGAGATAATGAAATCTCTTTCATTTATATAATATGTAAAATATAAGGTATAATTACACTGCTTGATATAAAGTTGCTAATAGTCACCATGTCTAAAGGATACCGTAAAAAAGTGTTACTTACCCATCCGAAAAACGATAATGAGCTTTAAAAAATGTCACATTAACATTTGTGTTCGTGTCTAGGACAATACTTCACTTCAGTTTAATTTATCACTGTAGTACAGATTGTTTCCGAGCTCATCATGTCTCTGGTGCACATTGTGCTGCTGACCGACAGGGGCCGCTGGTTACCCATCTTTAACCACATGTCTTTGTCCTCAACGCTTTCACTACAGAACAAAGTGTACAATGAGGGCCCTCAGAAGAGCAGCATTCGCTCGCACCGCAGACTGAGGAAATGACACCCAATTAATTGGCCCATCTCACCACTTTCACAAACACATGTGGAGATTAGATTCGAGACTGATGACAGATATCTTGTCACAGCAACCCCGACTCTGACCTCATCGCATGCATTTTCTGATACAAAGCTTTTCTTTCCAGAACTATCGTTTTCCTCTTCCTGCTCTCTGTGTTGTGGCGCATTAGATTAGAGGAGAAATTTGTGTGGTGGAGAAGTGATAAGTGTGTGTGTGTGTGTGTGTGTGTGTGTGTGTGTGTGTGTGTGTGTGTGTGTGTGTGTGTGTGTGTGTGTGTGTGTGTGTTCGTGTGTGTTTGCGGGCACATTCATCTAGTTTACAGTAAGAGTGTTTGCTATTGAAGAAATGGCTCATTATATGTGACAGGAGTTTGAGTATAAGCCACAGAATTACTGTTTCTTTTTCCCATAGTTTTTTGTCAAATAGTTTTTTTATAGTTCATGTCAAAAGAATTAGAGTTAGAGAAAATCATTAATTCATTTTCTTTTTCGACTTAGTCCCTTTATTTATCTGTGGTCGCCACAGTGAAATGAACCGCCAATTATCCAGCATATGTTTTATGCAACCGATGCATCTCTGGGAAACATCCACACACACTCATTCACACACATACACTACGGACAATTTAGCTTACCCAATTCACCTGTACCACATGTTTTTGGACTTGTGGGGGAAACCGGGGCACCCGGAGGAACCCACGCCAACACGAGGAGAACATGCAAACTCCACACAGAAATGCCAACTAACCCAGCCGAGGCTCAAACCAGTGACCTTCTTGCTGTGAGGCGATTGTGCTACCCACTGCGCCATCATAATAATGTAACATTTCTTTCTGTCTTAATATTTGTTTTCTTCTTTGTCATTTTCTCTTGTTTTAAATAAAAACATAACTCTGGTTTATCACACCCGGGTACAATTTCTCTAGCCACACCCAGACCTGATTACTGTCACGCCTGTTCACAATCAAGAAATCACTTATATAAGGCCTGCCTGACAAAGTGAGGTAGACCAAAAGATCCTCAAAACTAGACATCATGCAAAGATCCAAAGAAATTCAAAAACAACTGAGAACAAAAATAAATGAGCTCTATCAATCTGGAATAGGCTATAAAGCCATTTCTAAAGCATTGGGACTGCAGCGAACCACAATGAGAGCCATTATTTACAAATGGCAAAAACATGGAACAGCAATGGTCAGCAGACCAAAATTACAGACCAAGCAGACCAAGAGTGCAGCGACAACTCATCCAAGAGGTCACAAAAGACCCTACAACAACATCCAAAGAACTGCATTCCTCACTTGCCTCATTTAAGGTGAGTGTTCATGACTCCACCATAAGAAAGAGACTGGGCAAAATTGGTTTGCATGGCGAGTCTCAGGAAGAAAAACACTGCTGAGCAAAAAGAGCATAAAGGCCTGTCTCAGTTGTGCCAAAAAAACATCTTGATGATCCCCAAGACGTTTGGGAAAATATTCTAGACTGACGAAACAAAAGTTGAAATTTTTGTAAGGTGTGTTCCAATATGTGTGGTGCAAAAGTAACACCACATTTTAGAAATAGAGCATCATACCAACAGTAAAATGTGGTGGTCTTCGTGTGATGGTCTGGGGCTGTTTTGCTGCTTCATGACCTGGAAGACCTAACCAGGACCTAACCCTAACCCTAAATGGAATCATGAATTCTGCTGTGTACCAAAATATCCTGAAGGAGAATGTCCGGCTATCTGTTAGTCGACTTCTGAATGACTCAAGAAAAACTAAATGACTGTGAAGTGGCCTAGTCAAAGTCCTGATCTGAATCCAAGTGAAATGCTTAAAAACCCTCCAACATGGCTGAATTACAACAGTTCTGTAAAGATGAGTGGGCCACAACTCCTCCACAGCGCTGTAAAAGACTCATTGCAAGTTATCGAAAATGCTTGATTGCTGTTGTTGCTGCTTAGGGTGGCCTAACCAGTTATAAGATTTAGGGAACAAACACTTTTTCACACAGGGCTATGTGGGTTTGTATTGTGTTTTCCTTTAATAATAAGAACCTTCATTTCAAAACCACACGATGTGTTTACTTGTGTTATCTACTGTATGACTAATATTTAAATTAGTTTGATGATTTGAAGGGCAGCACGGTGGCGCAGTGGGTAGCGATCTCTTGCCTCACAGCAAGAAGGTCGCTGGTTCGAGCCTCAGCTGGGTCAGTTGACATTTCTGTGTGGAGTTTTGCATGTTCTCCCCGTGCTCCGGTTTCCCCCACAAGTCCAAAGACTTGCACTACAGGTGAATTGGGTAAGCTTAATTGTCCGTAGTGTATGAATGTGAATGGAAGTGTGTGGGTGTTTCCCAGTGATGGGTTGCAGCTGGAAGGGCATTCGCTGCGTAAAACATATGCTGGAAAAGTTGGCGGTTCATTCCACTGTGGTGACCCCAGGTTAATAAAGGGACTAAGCCGAAAAGAAAATGAATGAATGATGATCTTCAGTGTCATAAGCATGCAAAAAACTGAGCAATTAGTAAGGAGCAAACATTTTTTCACACCATTTTCTTGCCACAGTGGAATTCCCCATATCATTGATGTTCTTTTTTTAATAGTTTTTCCCCTCCTCTCCTTAATCCATCCTTTTCAAATGAGTTAGAGATGTACATTTCACACCCATAACAATCACATACCAACACCTCACACAATTACACGTACATTTAATCTCACTTTGTGCTTTTGTATTCTATTGTCCACTCATGTTTATTGTTAGACCTGCTGTATGTATGCAAAACCATTTCCTCTCATTTTGTAGTTATTTCTTCTTTTCTTTTTTCTTTACATGTCCTACTTTTGTCTTTGTTGAAAAGCAAATAAATATCCCTTTGAATGGAACTTTTCCAAACTAGAAGGGCAAAACATGATTTAAAATGTAGTGTTCACATGCAGGAAAAGGTAGATATACCCCATTTTTCTTGGGTAAGTACATGTTAACTACTCATACATATACCGTAATAAAGTAAAAAATAAAAGCAGCTGAAAAAAGTTAAGACAAAATAAACAAAAGAAAGACGAAAATAAAAACACGATAGTCAGCTCTGGCCAGAAACAACAGTATTTTCACTCTGTCAGCTGTTGTGGATTGGCATGAGCGGCGTCTCCATCTGCCCTGACCTGCTGGAGAATCACACCAGCCTCTTTCACCAAAACCCACAGAGCGCCAGACATCAAGGATCGAAGGCCTGCAAGAGGCCAGCTGTCCGTGTTTCAGCCTGCTATCTGTCCTATAGGTCGTGGACATTTGGCAAGAGAAGAGAAGTCATCAGTATGCCAAAAATCTTGAGAAAAGAAGCAGCTGACCATCATTAGAGACCAGGGTACTGGCCCCATGTGCATGGATGTATGCATGTAAAAGGACAATATCTGGATGATTTGGTGTATTTTAATAATTTGTTACTCTTTGCCATGGATCACAAGGTGTTATCTAGCAATACATTATATGAAGATTTCAGATGCAAAAACCTTTAAATGCCACCTGAAATTTTCATCTAAAAGGAGCATTTTTATTGGGCTCCTGTGTGTATGTTCGGTAATTCCACTTTTATGGCAAAGGAGAAGTCCTTTTCATGGTCTTTAAAGTGAAATAACTCAACATAAACAAAAGAGGCTGAGAAATTTCAAATGGGCACTTAGAGGTTTTTGTATCTGAACTCTTCATTTTCTGTCTTTAAATATTTTCTAAATAGAAAATCATGATTTATTTTGTATGAACTAACACGTGTGTCTCAAATATTATTAAAATGTTTCATTATACTGTTCTTTTTGGTAAAATATTATTTATAAAAGCACAAATGGCAATTCTACAACATTAAATAGTTTTAAAAAAATGCTTTTATCTTATAAAAATGTCTTCATAAATCTTGTGTACAGTATGTTACAAAATAAAAAAATGATTACTTGACCTTGCTTTAAAATGAGAGTAGACCTATAGCTTTTAAAGCAATTAGTTACCTTAGACAAAAATGAGACTGTGAATAAACCCGTTGCCTTAAAGTTCTGAAATAAATGTTGCATAATTATAAGTAGGTTAAGCAAACTTAACAGTTGGCATGTTGCAACAGGTTTACTCACTTCTTTTAAGTAACTAATCACTTTTTACAGTGTAGCGTATCTTTAAACTGACCGAATTATCTCTCACGGCTATATTAAATACAGGAAATGATGTCGCTTTCCCTGTTTTCACTGATAAAATCTGAAGCTCTGAAAGGTATGTGTGCTCTCACAGAGAAAATATTTTGGTCCAAAAAGTTCTTACACCAAGTCATTTAGTAAAATGGAAAATAATCACTGATCATAAAGTGGCTTGTTTTATAGTCTTAATCATAATTTTCCTTCTCACCATGTGTTCTTAGCATTTAAAGGTAACTATTGTCAACTCTGTTATTGCCAATATCTTAAACGTAACAGAGTTGACTATACTAAAAAGTCCTTTTTTAAAGTTATAATTCAAAAAAGGAACACTGCAAAAAATGCTTTTCTTGCCTAGATTTTTTGTTTTGTTTCTAATCCAAATATCTAAAAATTCTTATATTAAGAAGCATTTTCTAGGCAAGCAATAATGAATGTCTTGTTTTAAGAAATAATATGCCAATATTACATGAGTTTTCCTTAAAATAACCTAAATAATCTGCCAATGGGGTAAGCAAAATAATCTTGTTTTTACGTTTAAGCGTACGATTATTTTTCTTACCCCATTGGCAGATTATTTAGCTTATTTTAAAGAAAACCTCACTTCAATTTGACTCTTAAAGCAAGACAATGTGTTTTGCTTGTGTAAAAAAATCTTCTTGATATAATAATGTTTAGGTATTTGGACTAGAAACAAGACAAACGATCTAAGTAAGAAAATCATATTTTGCAGAGAAGTGACTTGTGTTTGGCAAACATTGAGTGATGAATTGATGTTTTATTAAGATTCTGGAAATAATAATAATTTTTAAATCCAAAAATATATCTTCAGTTATAGAATCATCCATGTACATGTGCTGATTGTAAATGTTCAAGTGTGTTTTCTGTTTAGAGTGATATACACACTGCAAAAACTGCTTTTCTAACAATGACATCTAATAATGATTACATCCGGTATCTCCACCAAACTACAACTCCCAGAACTCCCTGCACCCATCAACCCCTGCCACAGCTGACAATAATACGGACACTCACACACAGACACAGCTGTAGTTTATCTCTATTGAATACATGGACCATATATACCACTTACTTTCACTAATACTTGGCTGAGTCTTGTTTCTCCCACGAATATTATAAAGTAGTTTTCCTTGTTTGTTTTCACATGTTTTAATTCTTGCCTTGTTCCCATTTTGATTCTTTGCAGCCTAGCCTGACCTCTCACCTGTATTTTTGACCACGATTATAGGATTACCTTTATGCTTCTGTTTTGCTCCTGTTTTTGACCATTGCCTGTACGACCTTGCCTGTAATAAACTGCATGTGGATCCGCAATATGTTGTCAGCATTGAATCGTAACATTTTCTTTCTAATCCAAATATCTAAAAATTCTTAAATCAAGAAGCATTTTCTAGACAAGCAAAAAATATCTTGCTTTAAGAAATAATACGCCAAAATTAAGTGAATTGGGTAAGCAAAATAATCTTATGTCACAACTAATAACAAGATTATTTTGCTAACACCATTGGCAGATTATTTATCTTGATTTAAGGAAGAACCCACTTAATTTTGGCATATTATTACTTAAAACAACACATTCATTTTTGCTTGTCTAGAAAACGCTTCTTGATTTAAGAGATTTTAGATATTTGGACTAGAAACATCTAAAAATCTAAGTAAGAAAAACATTTTTTGCAGTGCAGTATGATCTAGCTAAAAGTAGGGCAGTGAGGGCTATGAGTGATGCTTTTCCCCAGGCCACACTGTCAGTTTAACAGGACTAGACAGCTTTATGCATCATTTTTATATGGTACATGCATGAACTCACATGTATGCTCGGATACACGCATGTACAAATTGTTAATCTTGTCATTTATGATCACTGTGGTTGTGGTTGGTTATATAATGTTGTAAATGAGAGCCTATGTGTTCTTATAACCTTTAAATCAATCACAGCGTCCTTCTTAAAACTCAATTGGTTCCCTGAATACTGCAAAACCCTTCATTCCACGCCAGGCAAAATTACAAGCATGTAGGTCGTAACCTTCATTTAAAGCACCCAAATTATATTGTAGGGAGAATTACTTGCTTTATTTAGTTAAAAAGATTTTACAGCTAGAAAAAAACGTTTTTATGTATGCCTGTATATTACCTACATGGAAGCTTATGTAAATTAAAATAAAATAAAATAGTGATTACTATATATAACTAATATTAATTAAATAATTTAATTTAAATTAAATTAATCTTTTTATTAGCATAATTTTTTTAATAAGTTTTAAAACTTTTGACTTTATATCTTGCATTTTCTTTCTTTCTGTTATGACTGTACAATTACCCTTATTTCCTTTATTTTTTATTTGTTCGTACACTCACCGGCCTCTTTATTAGGTACACCTGAAGATGATTTGAGTGACTTTGAACGTGGCATGGTTGTTGGTGCCAGACAGGCTGGTCTGAATATTTCAGAAACCACTGGTTTACTGGGATTTTCATGCACAACCATCTCTAGGGTTTACAGAGAATGGTCCGACAAAGAGGAAATATCCAGTGAGCAGTAGTTCTGTGAGCACAAATGCCTTGTTGATGCCAGAGGTCAGAGGAGAATGGCCAGACTGGTTCCAGCTGATAGAAAGGCAACAGTAATTCAAATAATCACTCGTTGCAACCGAGGTATGCAGAAGAGCATCTCTGAATACACAACATGTCCAACCTTGAGGTGGATGGGCTACAGCAGCAGAAGACCACACCGGGTGCCACTCCTGCTAGCTAAGAACAGGAAACTGAGGTTACAATTCACACAGGCTCACCAAAATTAGACAATAGAAGATTGGAAAAACGTTGCCTGGTCTGATGAGTCTTGATTTCTGCTGCGGCATTCAGATGGTAGGGTCAGAATTTGGCGTCAACACCATGAAAGCATGGATCCATCCTGCCTTGTATCAACAGTTCAAACTGGTGGTGGTGGTGCAATGGTAGGGGAGATGTTTTCTTGGCACACTTCGAGCCCATTAGTACCCATTGAGCATTGAGTCAACGCCACAGCCTACCTGAGTATTGTTGCTGACCATGTCCATCCCTTTATGACCACAGTGTACCCATCTTGATGGCTACTTCCAGCACGATAACGCGCCATGTCATTAAGCGCAAATTATCTCAGACTGGTTTCTTAAACATGACGATGAGTTCGCTGTACTCAAATGGCCTCCACAGTCACTGGAGCTCAATCCAATAAAACGCCTCTGTGATGTGGTGGAATCATGGATGTGCAACCGACAAATCTGCAGCAACTGCATGATGCTATCATGTTAATATGGACCAAAATCTCTGAGGAATATTTCCAGTACCTTGTTGAATCTATGCCTCGAAGGATTACGGCTGTTCTGTAGGCAAAAGGGGGTCCAACCTGGTACTAGTAAGGTACCTAATAATGTGGCCGGTGAGTGTGTATATATATATATATATATATATATATATATATATATATATATATATATATATATATATATATATATATATATATATATATATATAAATATATATATATATATATATATATATATATATATATATATATATATATAAATTTATTTATTATATATATAAATTTATTTATTATATATATTATTTTAATTTTTTTAATATTGTTAATACTTCAAAAATATAAAACTTTTTTTTTCTTTAGTGTACTGGTCTATTTAAACTTTTTTCCCCCACTGAGCTAAATGTTTCTGTATGTTTCTGTATGTTCTGTGAGTTATATGTTTCTTCAAAGGCAAAATTACAGATGTGAACCGTGATGTACTTTCTTGAACCAAACCCAAAGACTGTGCACTGTTTGTCCTGTGCGGAGACAAATGTGACTCTGGCGTCTGTGTGTTTGAGGGATAGACCTGTTATTCCTCTGTTTGGTTTGAATATGTCTAGATTCGGGACTCTTGTGTAGGCGTTCGCATGCTGCTTTGACAAAGTGCGTCTCTGGACAGGTTCAGTTTGAAACATGGTGGAAGTGATCTCATATCCCGTATGAGAAGAAAGAACAGTTGCCTCAACTGTGGAAAAAAAGCAATATTGTTCTTAGTAATCTCTGCAGGAAGCTTTTTAGCCAAAGTCTCATTTGGAAATGGGAAAATCAGAACTGGCATCTAAAGGGCGAAAAAGTCATTTGCCATTTTATTTCATTTACTTAATGGATGGATAGATGGATAGATATATTTTTTAGATACTTCATGTTATAGAAGTGAATAGGTTTTTGACAGCATGCACTTGCATTTAAAGAATGAAAAAGGTAACAGTAGCTTTTTTTAAACTCTCATAATTCTGCCTTTTACTTGCAATTATTAAAAAAAAACAAGTCAGAATTGTGACATATAAATTCTGATTTGGAACATACAACTTTTGAGGAAATACTGTAAACATGGAATTAAGCGAAAAGTCAGTATTCTGAGTGCATTTATTCTTTGTAATTTTAAGTTTTGACTCTCACTGTTTGATTTTTTTTTCTCAGAAGAACTCCATGTTTACTATTGATTACTGTCAGATACAACCGTGCAATTTTGAGGGAAAAAACTGAATGGCAGAATGTTACCACATAATTTTGAGACATAATTTTATTTTATAATTCCAACAAACTTTTAAAGGCATTTTTGATGGCAGACCAAACCATAGGTTACATGAAAAAGGATAATAAGTTGCATTTTATTTTAATCTATCATCTTATTACTCTGTAAGGGTTCCTTTTCATTTCAGAAGCCAATGGTTTCATATAAAGTGTACACTATAATAACAATAACTATAGTAAACATACTGACGAACTGCTTACTATGCAAAATATACTATTTGTTCCATTCATTAGAGAAATTCCAAAACTTACCACAATTTCAAAAAGAAAACAATTAATCTCTGATCATACAGACGAGCGGCTCGTTTTTCAAGTCTTTTAATCATGATGTCATTATTGTCATGTTCTCTTACCATTTAAAGTTAAAAATGTCAACTCTGTTCCACCAATATCCTGTTAAATGTAACAGAGTTGACAAACGATACCATGCAGTTGATAAAAATTAAAAAAGAAGTGGCTTTAGAAAGGAAGTGTATAATAACGCAAACAATAAAAACTGCCTATATTGTAATATCTAATATATTGTAATATGTTGTAATAACTACACACTCACATACACACACACACACACACCACACATTTCACACACACAC